>JAHBCN010003823.1:0-70490 GCA_019359885.1 Listronotus oregonensis
ATTGAAGATGGGTGGTCAATAGTGAAAGGAATTTTACCGAAGAGGAAAAACATATTTTAAGAATTGAAGTGGGTTCAAGGGGGGTTCTTTGAAAAGAAAATTTGGTACTGGTCCAGCACGCTTTCCTCCCTGAACAAGATAATGCATTTCTGGAATATCTAGGGCAAATCCTTTTTAAAAAACCTCAACCTACCGCAGCAGGGAGTCAAAGGAAGGGGTTGGCCCAAATATTAATTTTTATTTTAATTTTATTATAAATCATATTTAATTATATTAAATATTAACAATTTTCAGTTTTTTTTTATTATTGGTTACGTTGAGTTTAAAAATTTGCGTTAAAGAAATATTCTAATACATTAAAATCATTTATCACATTTTATGTTTTTGTTTTGTATATCGACGTTGATAAGAAAAGCCTGATTTACGCAAATATGGCAAAATGTAGTCATAAGACTTGTACCCATTTTCAGTGAATACAACTGTACATAACGGACGCCTCTAAAATTCATTTTTAAAAAATATTAAATTTTTTTGGGTAAAAATTAGGTTTGTAGCAAACACTCGATGAGCGACTAATTTTGCGGCCGGATCTCGTACTACAAGTAGAAACTTTGGACGAAAATAAGTCGATAACAAATACTGTGATTCAAAATTTTAATAAATAAAAAAATAGTTTAAATTATACGGATCACAAGGATTATGATTTCAGTAAGGACGATAAATTTTTAATACCTTGTGGTCAAAAATAAAATTCTTTACATTTTTTGCAAGATTCACAGTTTGGTAATATTTCCCAAACACCTATTTCCACTTGTACTGAAACTCCGGTTATAGAAAATTCCCCTCCGGACTATAGCTTTTTTCAAAATTTAAAATCAACACAAACAAATAAGGTTTCAATTAATAATTTGTTTTTTATAATAAATATTTTTTTTTTAAAAAGTTCTTAAAAACTACTTTAGTTTTAAAATTGGTAACTATATACGTATATGTTTTTCTACATATGGGACATGTATCTTTTTTTTGACCACTTCTTTAAACATGTTATGCAAAACTGATGATCACAATTACTTATTCCACCTATTGTTTTTGTTTTAATTATTTCCAGACATATTGGACATTCAAATTTATTTTTTTAGAGAGCTTATTTTTATTTAATTGACTTTTTTTCTTTTTTACAGCTGGCATACTGGTTTACATCTGAACTATTTAATACAGCAGACATTTTAAAATAGAGGTAAAGCATTTTCAATTTATATTCTTAAGTATTTAGGAGTAGGGATAAATCTTAAAAATTAATTTTAACTCGTGCTATAAGGGAGAGGAGAAGGAGGAACTCTTATCATTTCACTACTTCAATTAATAATAATTTAATTAAAAATACTGGCGGTCATATTTGATGGGCACCCTGGTAGATATATATTCGCCCAATCATAAATGTATGTAGAAATTTGGTTTTTAGCAAAAACTCGATGAGCGCATAATTTTACAGCCGGATCTCGTACTATTAGGTATAACTGACAAGCACTAATTTGGCCCCGCATTTTCTTAAGAAATTTCATTTTGTTTAGCAGTCAATATATCTATATAACTTATTAAGAAATGAAGACTCTTTTATTTGTTTTACTTGCCGACTACTTTTATAGGCTATTATTTATAACAGATTAGCAATTTCGAAGAAAACACAATGGAAAATAACTTGCTATGGGATCCGTTCCCGTAAATTTATTACCAACACGTTAGGGAACGAAAACAGGCATTTTGCGTGATTCATTAGGAAATAAGAATATTATGTAATGATAGTTTAGTCGTTATAGTTAATTAATTTTGTAGTTTGTAAATCTTCTTAAGTGAATGATTTAAATTGTCGGCAAATTAACATATCAAAAATATTTATTTTTTCGATTCTTTCCGATTTATTTATAAATTAATAACATATTTATAATTTAAAATACTACGGATCAAACTTTACATTCCAATAATTCTTGACTAGAATTAACACGAATTTATTTAGTTAAAGAAATAAAAATATTTATCAAAGCAATTTTAGGTAAATTCGCAAGTTTTAAATTAAAACTATTTTTGTAGTTGTTTAATAATTGTTATATCTGTGTACTTTTAATATATTTATTTATTAGGTTACCAATTTGTTTATTCACAATGGATCACTAGTTTGGGCAAACCTATATTTTATCAATAAATCAAAAGTAATTATTGTTTTTTAAACACTTTCGCAAATTATGATGCCACCGAGAAGAGAAATTCTAGAGGTTTTGTTTTCTTGACCGGGTTTTTGGGGCAAAATAACAAAAAAAAAATAGATCTGACGCGGCAAGAGGCATCACGTATACAAGTGTATTGGAATACATATCAGCCAACAGACCTTTCATTGGAAATATCTAAAAAATAGCTTTATAGCTACGCCAAAAACACCATGCACTTAACAGAATATCGCTTGTTATCATCAAACAGCGCAGGCCGATAGGGGAACAATACGGAAGCTGATCAGCTTGTCGATAGCGCGTACTCCGCCGTCTAAAAAACAAAAATTATCGATATTTAGGTATTAAGTGTCAGAGCTGTGAAGACCAAGCTCGGAAGCAATTACAGGCGACGTTTATGGAAATTGGGTATCCGAATTATCTGGATTAAGTAAGGATGTTGTTACTAATATGCTAGCAGTACCTGTATTACTTTACTTTTTTGGAGAAGTTAAGTAAACGCAAGAGGATCTGCGCGCGTTGTATATTAGCAAACAAAAAATAATGCATCTTTAGGGTGTAGCATCCATCCGCGCTCATCACCCTCCCACACCATCAGGGAGGTTGTGTTTTTTTAAGCTTGGAGTGTATGCATAAGCACTTGGTTTTAAGTCTTGTTTGTCAATTTGCCAATAGTACGGATCCATTAATGCAACTAGTAAAAACACACGAAATAGCTAATGTTGGAGCATTTCTATTCAAGGCAGCGGAAAGAGCAGCGAAGAAATTCGGTCTTAAGTTTACAACAGATCCAAAAGGCGACCAATCACTTTATAAGACTTGAGTCCTAAGCTGTAGGAACTGCAGTCAAAAGAACAGCAGAACAGCAGATGCTATTTGAAAATTACATTGATAAACCTCAGCATGGAGTATTTTACCGAACCATAGATACTCAATCTATCTCGAAACTTCACATTTGGGTTTTTGAAATCTGCAGAGTTCAAGTCCGAGACCGAGAGTTTCCTACTAGCATGCTAAGATCGGATGATTACAACATTGGTATACCGAAGTCAGTTTTCCAACATAGATATAAACGAACGGGAAAAACGAGCAAAAGATTAAGATATTCTTGACGAACTTCGGAGGAGTATAACATGCTATTGGTTGTCCTGATTGACGGCGTTTTGGGGGTCATAAAGGATGATGTGTTGAGGGAGCTAAGGTGTACTCCTGCATGTTAACATTCACCTAAACAACTGACGATGAAAATGTAGAAATCCATTGTCCTTGGGTCCCTTCGTTTATTGGGGCAAATGAGCAGACGCAAGGAGTGGTCTTTGATACGGATGTCCTTCCGCATGACGCCCTATGGGGTCGGAGCCCTGGGATACGTCGTGTCCGATATTTCTGTAGATAATTGTAATAATAAATATCTTAGTTTTTGTTAAAATTATTTGATAGGTATAAAATAAATTAAAAAAAAACTATTTAAGGTTGCCAAGCAACAATAAGCTGTTTTGCTGTTTTTTATATTTTTTCTTTGACGTATCCAATCTGTTACAATCGAAGACTATAAAGAACGTCGTCAAGTAAAAGGGATACAATAAATGTCGTTACTTTCGATAATCTATATCCTTTTTATGGATTTCGGATTTTTATATCGTCATATCTTGCCTTTCTAAACAACTAGTCCCCTAGGGAAAATGGCATCCAAAACGTGCCGAAAATCTATTGACGAAAGTAGTGTTTGTACCTCAAATTGAAATGCGTAAAAAGTTTTATCGTGGATTAAATTCGTTTTTTAAAGGCTTTTAAATAAATAAAATTTGCAATATGTACACTATTGAGTAAAATTTCAAGTCTAAAATTATTAATAAAAAATACTTATACAAGTTTGCCTAAAAAGGTATTGCGGCTAATAACTTAATAATTATATGACCCTAAAGCCCATAGCAAAAAATATGAGTACTAGTGAAGTTTTTATAATAAACCTAAAATACAGGGAGTCTAAATTAAATTGAAAGTGTTGGTATATACTATATGATTAAACATGCACGTGGCAGCCTTGCGAAATAGATATGAGGTTTAAGGATATAACAATACCTGAAAACCTGCAGTTTTGTCTAGTGTTGCAAATCTTTAATAAAACAAGAAATAAAAAAACAGATTTTTATGTTTCGTTTTTTTTTGTTATATACAAGATAAAAATTTACGTCTGGTTTCCTCGTATAGCTTCTTGTAGTTAAACTAAAAATAACAATGCGTTGCCTTAGTGTAAATAAAGGATTGTCTTAGTATAATTAAAAAACTTTTATATATATTGACTTAAATATCTTAAATGATTTCTAAAACGAAGAAATTCAAGCGTACAGAGTTTTTTTTTAATTTTGCACCATAGCTAGAGGTTAAACGATAGGCAATGGGTAAAATATGTAAATACAAATGTTTTAGGGTTCACCTTATAGTATCTCCAGGACGTATTTTTGAATATACAGGGTGTCCCAAAAACAAGTGCCGAGCTCCCGAGCTTGCACCCATCCTAACCCGCCCCTTTCGAATTTCTTACGACCCGGGCATTTTCCCGGAGAGTAAGAAAGCTGCACGTGTGCAACCTGTCCCCGAAAAAGGATGCAAAACTTTCTCCTCTAATTATAGACCTATATCTCTTTTTTCTGTTGTTTGCAAAGTAATGGAAAAATCCCAAATCTTAAAGTATCTGGAAAAACATAGGATCTTACATGATAGACAGTATGGATTCTGTCACAGAAGATCCACAGCTGATCTTCTTTCCTTTTTCTCACACAACTGGAACAAGGCCCTTAAGTTTCTTGGTGAATCCCAGATCGTTGATCTTGACATATCCAAAGTTTTCGATCAGGTCTGGCATGATGGGCTTCTTAACAAACTTCCTTCTTACGGTCTTCTACCTAAGCTTTGCTCTTGGCTCTCCAGTTTCCTTTCTAATCGACGTATATCAGTTACTGTAGATGGTCACTCTTCCAGTTTCTACCAAATTAATGCTGGGGTGCCCCAGGGCCCAGTGCTGGCACCCACGTTTTTTCTTCTACACATTAACGATCTTCTCTCTTCCACAATCAATCCCATTCATAATTTTGCTGACGATAGTACCCTCCTCTCTAGTATTCAATTTCTTAAGCCACCATGTAATTCTGGTTTAGAAAACAAGCGCAGGTCAATGCAGATATCTCTTGCACAAGACCTCAAACTTATCTTGAATTGGGACGCCAAAAATCTTGTTCAGTTTAATGCCTCGAAAAGTGTAACAAAGAGTCGTTTAATCTTGTCGACGTTACTTTTGAAAATGACTTTATCTGGCACAAACACATTACATCCATAGCCTCGGCAGCTTTAAAAAAGCATGGATTTCTTTTTCGAGCCAGAAAGTGTTTTTCTTCTTCCAATCTGTATACTCTGTATGTATTCCAAGTCAGACCCTCTTTGGAATATTGTTCTCATGTCTGGGAATGGCGTCCCCTACAACACTTAGCATTCTGGACTCCATTCAAAGAAGAGTCGTTCGTCTTATTAAGGATTCCACGCTTACAAAAAGGCTTTCTCTTCTTGCCCACCGTCGAGCTGTAGGGGATCTGTCGCTCTTCTATAGGTATTCTTAAGGCTTCTGCTCCGAGAAGTTGGCCAGTATAATTCCGTCTCTGGCAGCTTCTAACAGAGCAACACGTAGTGCATCCTTTTACAGTTCAGACAGAAAGGGCCCCGAACGTCCTGCTTTCTTCGTTCCTTTATCCTTAGAGTGTCGAGTCTATGGAACCTGCTGCACGCGGAAGTTTCTCCTTCTCTCGTGTGGACAAACTCCCTTTCACTCACACTTAAGACACCCACGGTACGTTAGTACTTAGGCATCACCCTTCGTGGACTGTCCAAGATGAAAAAAAAACAAACAAATAGATTATATTTTTTTAAATGAAACACCTTATATATTATCAGATGTTTAAACTTTCTAGACTTACTCTTTTAAAAAATATATAATATGTCTTTATTTGGTCCAGCCGTTTTCAAAATATCAAGCTTCAAAAATTGTAAAGCAAAACATACCCACAATTATTAAGCTAGGACGCATAAGTTCAAAATGGCATGGAAAACAAATGTCTCGTATTTATTGACTTAACAACAGGATGACATTTTATGGTGTATGCAGCTAAAAAAAACTCTTAATTATGGAAAAGGACAAATCTATTAACTGGTCAAACTAAACTTAAATAATTAATTGGAAGACATAAATTGTCAGAATTTGAGAAAAACAAGTAGTACCTGTAGTAGCTGGCCACCGTTTTTCAATCCAAAATTCATATTTATGATTTAAATATCGAGTTACTGGCAAAACGTTGTGTTACCTTTTTTTTATCTTGGGACAGTCCACGTGTGGTGAGAGGGAGTTTGTTCACACGGGACTTAAATATTTGGAGATTGGGAAGAGAAGGAAAAACTTCTGCGGGCATCAGGTTCCATAGTCTTGACACTCTAGGGGTGAAGGAACGAAGAAAGCGGAAAGTTCGGGGCTTCTCTAACTAAACTGTAAAAGGATGCATAAAAGTTGCACTACGTGTTGCTTTGTTGGGAGAATTTTTACGTGTTCATTTCGAAAAAAAAAAACTTTTTCCAGCTGCGAGTTGCTACTTCAACCGCACAGACACCCGTACTGGTCGTTCCTCGTCCCCCGACGCATGGACTTCGCGATCCAACCCCTTTTTCTTTCTTTCATTTCATGCGCCTGTTTTCTGGCACGCGGAATCTTGAGCCTGATTGGATGCGCTACGCCAAAACGAGTTTACAAAACCGTGCCGACGAGTCGGCTTTTTTGCGCTAGAATTTTGCGACTGTCTTTGCTTGCTTAGTTATTTTTGGATTGGTAAAGAGTAATTTTATTCACACTTCAGCGGTGTTGTCAAAATTATACGTGATTTTATTGATTAAAATATTTTAAGGAATGTTATTCTACCTATAGCTATGGTAAAATAGGTTGCATGTTGCTAGATGTGTTTCTGCAAAAATAACATTAAAAATATAAGGCTTAAGTTTGATTACATTATTTTTAAATGCATTTTTAACTCTAAAAATAAAAGTTAAAGACTTTCACATATGCAAGTTTCATTTAACTTCTGTACTTATATATTGTCACTAGAAACGGAACTAGTTCCAAAGGAATAAAGCAAGCGAAACGTCGATAGATTGCTAACACAGTAAAAGCATCGATATTGGCACCAATTTAAGTCATGTATAAACTTTGATGTCAATGTCAGTGTTTCTAACAAGACTGCTCACAGTCTTGGCAAGCGCAATGATATTTCACTTTAAACAATTCTGACACTGATTAGTTTTGTGAGCGAATTTTCAACATGGCTGGAATGTCTGTAGGTAATGACTACACATTACAGCATAGCTGTTAATGCTATTAGAGACAGGAAAGTAAATAGCTGATAATAGAAATTAAGTTTAGGTGAATTTCAAATAATAAAAAAAGTGTTAAATATTTTGTACGTTTTTAAAATTGAAAGTAATGCATATTATTTTTAATAGAACAAGATATACTATTAAAACTTTAATAATATGGAAATATAGACAGGAAATTACGTCGACACATATTACTATCCAAAATTATTTTTTAAAAATGACTGGGGATCTTACAATATTTTTCTGTGCAATATTAATTTCTATTTAACACTTGCAGAGAAATTTTCTAAGCACTGAATTTAAAGCATTAGCAAAGATTTAAAAAAGTACAATCTAAAAGATATGTAAATTTGTATACACAAAAGTATATGTTTTCTCCATAGATCGTTACCAAAATGGTTACAGTAACAAAATGTGTACTACTTCTCCATAAAATTAATTTGTTTTATTTTTTTAAGGGGTTTATTAAGTACAATTTGTGTATTTGTTTTAACCCAGCCTATTTTTTATTTTTTGCATTTAGTTAAGAATATTCTTACACGGCATTTGTGTGTTCTATCTTAATTTAAATAGAATAATTTATACTTTAATAACGTTGTTTTATAATAATTATATTTATTTAAAAAATGATGCATTTTTTTCTTTTTAAATAGAGAAATTTTGTGTGAAGTACCAATTTGCATAATCATATATCATAAATATAAATGTTAGACTCAAACACTAAAGTCTGTTATTCCCTGGGATGATTGGTATCTACATGTATTACCAGTAAACAGTGTAAAAACCTTGTTAGATAAGCAAAAGCTGACCATTCAGTCATTACCTGTATTTCCCAGGCAAACAATAAGTAACAAAATATGTTTTTGCTGTTTTTCTAAAACGTATTTAGGTATTACAGAAAAAGACTAAATAGTAAGTCAAACACAAGTATTATCGTGTTTTAAATCTTGTTGATGAGAACTAACATTGGTGACTATGTGACTTTGGAAAGTTTTTTTTTAACTTATTGACTATCATAAAATATATGGATCATTAAATACTACTTAGAATGCAGTTTTGCTTTAAAATGACCAATATGTAGGAAGTTTAGCTAACAAGATTTTGAGTTTTTGGTTATATATTTTAATTAAATATTAAAAATTTTAAGGAAATTACGAAAAAATACAAATATCTATATCTGTATACATATAAGAAATCAACAAGTACTTAAAGGATCATTACTTACAGAATTTTTTTATTAACCTAATATTTTTTTGTTTTAACAATTAAATAATTAGGATTTTAACCTAAAAATATCAGAAAAAAAGACGAAAGTTTAGGCTTTAAAAGAAAACAAATCTTACATTTCAAGATAATGATAAATAAAGTGCCCATTGGACAAGTATCACACTTTAATTTTTATAAGTAATAAATGCCAAATATTTAATATCTGAAGAAACTTTATTTTGTCATTGTAAATGATTTTAAACTTGTCATAAAATTAATCTAAGCATAAAAGCTTATATTTAAATAAGTCTTTATTTTAAATAAGCTTTCGCGTTTGTAGCATTTAATAAGTTTCTGAAACTCGATTTACAAAACCCTTTTTTTGTGACAGTGATTCTTTCATTGATTATGCTCTAATAACAACGTAGTAAAATTAAAATATTTGACTTTTTTTATTTATTGTTGTTGTTACTGTTTTTCAATATTACAAAAATTTTGTTTTAAATAAAACAAACCTTAGTACCAGTTTTAAAACGAAAAAAAACCTAAATTTTAACACGATTTTTATTTTTTAAATTCTAACATTAAAAAGCCGCAATCCTATGCGTTAAACCAAAACCAACAATAATTGTGCAAGGTTAAGTAAATTTAACAAGAATTTATTTAAGTATTATTAAAAGTTTTAGATATTTTTAAAATATAACAGTCACTGAATTTTTAAATATTAGGCAGTTTCGATCATGTAGTATAATTCAAAAACCTTATGTGGCTGTTTATTTTAAAAATTAGTTATTAAATATAAATTAAATTTTTACTTAGTAAAATCATGTTCAAAGAACTAGAAACAAGTTTGTAAACTGTAAAATGTATGCTTGCCTTTCTCATTGTCATGGAAACTGTAGCATTTACCAGGTATGTACAGACCAAATAACATCGTCTGCAACATGAGACTTATAAACTTCACAACATCGATGTTGAAATTAGCAAGTTGTCATGTTTCGCGTCCAAGTTAAAAAGATATTTTGTATCACAGCAACTACGATACGGAACATTTTAGTAAAAATGGATTCCTTGGTTGCCGCCGGTATTAGTGCAGCATTCATTATAATTAGCTTTTTTTATGTTCTTGATGGAATTGTGTTTTTAACGATTTTATTTTTTTCGAAATCTCTTCTACTTCCACATTAAAATGTCTGTCTATATTTTTTAATTCATCAAACTTCTTATTCCTATCCTCGTATTCTTTTTTTCTATATTCCACAAGGCAGGTGCTGCGTGGAACAATTCAATGAGTTCCAATACTTTATTTTTGCTCCACATTTCGTTTTAAACACTATTAACAACAACACTTATTCAAGTAAAATCCTATTGTATCCCGATACAAAGAAAAACGCGGTACAGACTGGCCTATGTTACCCATTTAAAGAGGGAAACACGCAACAATCAACATTCTTTGATGTTTTGCCGCCAAGAGTTTTGGCGATGTTGTAAAGTTGTCCGCCACCAGTGCAACATCGGTAGGCAACATCAAATATCGCAGTGTTGCCAGAGATTATCGTCTGGTCTGTACATACCTTTAGAAATCCCAGTCAATTTTTGTGCCACAAATGCACAAATCATTATCTTGTTTTATAAATACAAATTCTAAATATTCACACAACAAATGCAAGAATGAGAATATTTTTTTACCTGTTCTAATGGAATAATTATGTTTTTATTCTTTCAAAAACTTAAGACTGTTAGAATAATAAAAATTGCCATGAGAAATAAAAGAGTTGCACACATATTTTTGACTAAAGCTGCTTAGGTGTTTAGCATTTAGACTTTATTGAACTAGCCTTAGAGAGAAAAAATCGTGGTTTATAGGTTTATTTTTTTTATAAATAAGTCCATATGCCGTAGAAAAGGGTAAAGCAATAAAATTAGTCCCACGTGGACCGAATCTAGTTATCTTAACAGTTTTGATAATAAACCTAAATAAGCTTAATCCTTATCCTATTTAATATAAATAGTAAGAACGATGTAAACATATCTTAGTAAGCTGTTCCAAAGGGGATAAATTACTAAATTGTAACATTTTTAGCAATATCTGTTTAATTTTTTATAAGTACCGTTTACAGCACCAGTATTCTGTTAAAATTAAAATTTTATTTTTTTAAATATTTTTATCCCATGTTTTATATTCAATTTAAAATACATAGTATATATTTCTTAATATTTACTTGAATTCAAATAAATATTTTTTTTACGTTTTTACTGATTTAATATAGGATAAAACAATGTTTGATATATAAAAATAAAGTTATTTTAAAATAAGTGTAATCTTATTTAATGTATTTTGGATAAATAAAATTAAATAAAAAAAATGTTTGTTTTAATAAAATATATTTATTTCCGGCCAGATAGAAAATCAAAAAGAGTAGCGGGTTAGTTTATTAAATTTAAGGTTTTTAAAATTTCCTTCGGCTTTAATCAAAGGTAACCAAGCATTATTTAAATTGACTGAAACTACACAGTTATCACTATTATTACGGACTCTTTTAGTGCAATTAATAGCTTTTAAAAAATGTACACTTAAAATTTAATAATAAATTAAATTAAAAAACTAATACATAATATTGCAGTTGCTAAAATTAAATCTTAATAAGTTTCTTCTCATATTATTATTATCGCCAACAAAAAAGCAGCGATAACAGCAGTCCCTTGCTCGGTCTTAATTCTAGAGGCAAAGAATTTGCATCAACTGGCAATAAATGATGCAAAACAGTTTATTAAGAATCACATTACTTGTCCGTGTCAATTAAAGTGGAACCAATAGACTATTAAACACCCCAAAATAAAAGACACAGTGTCACTCTATAATAATATTCCAGTGCGGCGAAAAGAGCAAGTGCTTATCACCCGTTCAATAATCGGACATATCAAACAAAAACACGGTTATTTTATGACGTGATCAGTTTCACCCCAGTGCGAACAATTCAAATTTCCTTTAAGTATACAACATATACTTTTAGACGCACCCGTTCTAGTGTAGAAAGACAGACATGTCAGGTACCTCTGGATATTGTACACCTGAAAAAAATATTTAATATAAAATCAGTATCACATTTATTGCTGCCATTGAAATATTTATTAATGTTTAATTAAAGATCAAAATGATTTAAGTTGATAAATTCATGTTTAAATTTGTATTTGTTTGTTTTCTGCTAATAACCAAGGCGTTAATGCGCTTATTAAATAAGTAATAGTTAAATCCGCGATAACGTTACAGAACATAGCTCTAAAAATAACCTAGTGACAAATTCATTCTTGCTTATAAAATAAAAAACCTTATTGCCATTAACAGTTTGTTGTTAATGCTTTTTAGCGCAGAAATAAAAATGTACCCAAAACCGTACTTTTAGTGTCTTTCGCATTTTTGACTGGTCTCTTATATGATTTTTTTTATTTTAAATAAAAAGAATAAAGCAAGCTATACTGTTGTGCGGGTATTCCAATTTTATTTTAATAAGATGTAATACCAAGTAAGACTCAAATTCAGTGTTGTGAATTACTCACAGCTGTAGGGACGGACTAGCTGTGACACCAGTGCAGCCAGATTGTGGGAAAAAAGTACCCCCTCCACGCAATACGCTAGCGACGCACACGTGTGATCGAAACACCGAAAGGAGCCGAGCGATGCCGAAGTCTCCCTCCAGATTAATAAGAAGTTTTCTCCAACCACGCGACGCGGAGGGTAACGCACATAACGCCTGCCCACGTCCGTGGTAGGAGAAAACTTCTTAAACTGGGGGGAGACGGTATCGCTCGGCTCCTTTCGGTGTCCCCATCAAAAGGGACTGGAGAAAGTACTTTTTTCCCACAATCTGGCTGCACTGTGTGACACTCGTGACTCTTTTTTTACTTCCTGTATTAATAAGAACTTTGGGCAACGTTTTTTACAAACCTTTAACTTCTGACTAAAAATAAAGTACTCCTTATTTATGTCGCTTATCCTAACCGTTTTCGAACAAATGTTACTTTATTTACACTGTGCTTGCGAGTGTATCTTCACGAAGCCCATGTTAAACAATCTTATGAAGTTTTTAACTAAAAGTTTATGTTATAAGGTGGTGTAATTAATGAAAGATGTTAAGTGGACTGTATTTATTATTTATTTAAACTTTACACCTACCATTATACATTTTTAAACGAGAAACGACAAATGCGAAAAATGGCGAACGAGTGGCTCAAACGAAAACTTACCAGATTCCAACTTGTGATAATCCAGTCGATGGAAGGGCCCTCCGTTCAGCTTTAATGTCTAGAAGATCCACTATGGAACCATTTAACAAATCATGGGATTTTATGGCTTAAGGCACTTAAAATTTTAGCAAAATTTGCACAACGACCACGAGAACTGCTATTGACAATTTTTGCAAAGATCGAAAAACAAAGAGAAAAAAAAAACTATAATGCTAGTAGCTAAGAATACAAATACTACTTAAATATTAACTATAAATACAAAAAAGAAAAAGTGTTGGTTTCCTTTAACTTTGCGCCAAAGGTAGAGGACACAATTTAACTATGGGTCTACGTAATAACCCTGAAGATGTCTTTACCGTAACAACCCGAGTATGACCGTCACTGTCCGGGTGCAATTCGACAACACGGCCAAGATTCCATTGCAATGGCGTTTTAGAATCGTGTTTAATAAGTACCAACGTATCTAATTCTATTTTTATTTGAGGATCCATCCATTTGGATCTTTGTTGAAATGTGTTTAAATAATCAACATGCCACCGTTTCCAGAAGTCGGCATGTATACGTTGCAATAACTGCCAACGCGTTAGAGTATTTAGTTTAACTTGAGACAAATCATCATCTGAAAGTGAATTTAAAGGTTCTAAATTAAAAAATGACTAGGAGTAAGTGGTGCAAGATCATTGGGGTCGCTACTTTGTGCATACAATGGTCTGGAATTTAATACAGCTTCTATTTGTGTAATGACTGTATTTAATTCTTCATAGGTCAAAATTTGACTACCGACCACCTTGAATAAATGTGATTTAAACGATTTAACACCTGCCTCACTTAGACCGTTAAAATGAGGTCCGCTAGGGAGAAAAATGCCATGAAATCGAAAGAGTCCCACAAGCAGACTTAGACATTTCCATAAGTTGACGATTTGCTCCGACAAAGTTTGTGCCTCAGTCACTATACACAGCAGTGACTCTACCTCTACGAGCGATGAATCTACGAAAACAAGCTAAGAAAGCATCTGATGACAAGTCTGAACAGAGCTCTAAGTGTATAGCTTTAGTGGCAGTGCATACATACACACAAACATAAGCCTTTTGAGACTTACTACCTCGATATTTGGCCATAGTGATAAGAAACGGACCACAGTAATCAATAGCTACATGCAAAAAGGCCTTTATTTGCGACACTCTAAAAGAGGGTAGATCACCCATATATGGAACATAAGATTGGGGTCTTGAACGAAAACAACGAATACAATGTGAAATACAATGTTGAATAGCTCGACGAGCCGACAAAATCCATAATTTCTGCAACAGTAAGTGATGTAGCTTTCGAAAACCGGGATGTAAATATTTTTCATGTGTATCCAAAATAATTAACTCTGTCAAGCGATGACTACGAGGTAACAGCATGGGAAATTTTGAGTCAAACGGCAAATCCGAATGACGTAATCGGCCCCCAACTCGAATTATTTCATTGTCATCAATAAATAAGGCAAGTTTACGAAAAGATTTTGCTAATTGTTGTCTTTTCGAAATTTGATCAAAAATCTCAGGAAAACTATGAACTTGCACATGCTTGACGAGAATCGACAAACTGTGATTAAGGTCAGCCTCTACAAGAGGTCCTGTGACCTTGGGAAGTAATTTTCGACAAATTCTTGTGAATTTTACAATATACGACATAATTTTTAATATTTTCGACAACTTTGAGAATTTATTTATTAACCGATCAAAAAAAGTATCTTCAATATTTAACATCAAGCTGACAATTTTTTTCTTCAAGAACGTCTTTCTTTTCAGGTTCAACAAAAATGTCACCTGACTCGGGCCATTGATCTTGCGATAACGACAGCCAAGATGGCCAGAAAACCAAATAGAATGATTTAAAAATTGTTTGGGTGTTAGATCCCTGGATGCACAGTCAGCTGGGTTAAACTCAGATGCGACATATTGCCGCAAAAGGGGAAAAGTGTCATAAATATGACTCACGCGGTTGGCGACAAAAGTTTTCCATCTATGAGGTGAAGAATTAAGCCATGTTAAAACTATCTGAGAATCACACCAAGCAAAAATTTTATTAAACGACAAATAATCAGAAAGTGCATCCACAGCAAACGACAACAAATTCGTCAACAACACCGCGCCGCAAAGTTCCAGCCTAGGTATAGTGACGGTTTTCAATGGAGCGACTTTTGATTTAGCACAAAGCAACCGAACGAAAATATCACCAGTGCTAGTAATACAACGTATAAATACGACAGCTACATAGCCTCGAATTGAGGCATCCGAAAACCCATGCAGTTCCAAATGAATAGTATTATCAGGCTTAATTTGACGAGATAAACGAAAATTAGACAGCATAGGAAGTTCCATTTTAATCTGATTCCAACTATCGACAATAGATTTAGGAGGAACTTCATCCCAATTAATTTTTTCTAACCATAACATTTGTAAAATATGTTTTGAAAACAAAGTTATAGGCGACAAAAATCCGATCAAATGTTCGAGCAATTTCCGAGAGTATGTTTCTTTTTGTACAAGGTCTATCCAAAGGTTTATAATTATAGAAAAAACAGTCAGAGGACGGATTCCATTGCAACCCTAACACTTTAATAAAGGAATGTTCATCTTGGCCAAAATCAAGCGAAATTTGTCTGTCACTTTCTGCGAAAGAACTCAATAAATCAATGTGATTACTGGCCCACTTTCTAAGTTCGAAAGCACCTTTTGATAAAAGGCAGATTAGCTCTTGTTGATACGACAAAGCTTCACTTACGGAATCACAACCAAACAATACGTCATCCACATAACAAGACCGCTGCAAAATGCGCGACGCATTAGGAAAATTATCACACTCTCGAACAGCTAACTCTTGTAGAGTTCTCAAAGCCAAATAAGGAGACGATTTCACCCCATAGGTAACAGTATTCAACGAAAATTCCCTAACAGGCTGCTGAGGTGAAAAACGCCAAAGAATGCGTTGATAATTTCGGTGTTCCGAAGTAACTAAGATTTGACGATACATCTGTTTTATATCCGCAGTGACTACAACATTATGCACACGAAAACTAACGAGAATTGAACTAACATCCTGCTGCAGCTTAGGACCGGAAAACAGACTATCATTTAACGAAATTCCATTTGAAGACTTGGCAGAAGCATCGAAAACTACTCTAAGTTTGATAGTCGAACTGTCTGGCTTTAAAACACAATGGTGAGGGATGTAATACCAGCCTTTTTTTGACTCAGACTCAGGAACAATGCTCATATGACCGGAATCTAAATAATCCTTCATAAATTCTACGTAAGGACTGTACAACGAAGGGTTTTTTATTAATCTATTTTCCAAATGTAAAATACGACGATAAGCACTATCATATGAGTTACCTAAGTCAGGAGCAGATTGCTTAAAAGGCAACGAAACAATAAATCTACCACAATCTGATCTAGAAACTGTTTCACAAAATATTTTTTCACATTTGACATCTTCTGGAGATAGTGGGACTTTAACCGCGACTTGTTCCAACTCCCAGAACTTCTGCAATGTTCTTTCTAAAGAACTTTCAACGACAGTGCAAAACGATGAACGAGGTGACGAAAATCTACCAGGATTGTCCACCTTTCCTAACAACAACCAACCAAAAACTGAGTCAAAGGCAGTAGCTTGACCCTTTTTTCCTGGAATTTTACCAGAGAGCAAAATTTGCGAAAATAATTCAGCACCCAAAAGTATGTCAACTTAAACTAGGCGAAAAGAAATTTTTATCAGCTAATTTTAAATTTTTAATATGTGGCCAATCTTTAGTATTAATCTGAATGGATGGCATATCCACACATAATTTCGACAAAACAATTGCTTCAAACTCGAAAACTGGATTTAGACTATCAACGGGTTTTATAATGCAGTGTGTCACACCTTTGGAGGAAAATAGATTGCATTTGATTTAAACCAAGAATTGCTTCAGAATGTGATCTGCGAGGTAGTCCTAAACGATTTAAACATTTTTCGCTAATAAAGTTTCCCTGGCTCGCACTATCTACCAACACTCGAATTGTTTGAAAATGACCTTTGCAATCTTTAATTTCAACCAAAGCGGTCGACAGTAACACCGTTGTGGAGCCATTGACTGCATTACAAAAACTACTAGTTGAGGGCACTACAG
Organism: Listronotus oregonensis; assembly: GCA_019359885.1. NCBI lineage: Eukaryota > Metazoa > Arthropoda > Insecta > Coleoptera > Curculionidae > Listronotus > Listronotus oregonensis. The sequence goes on from JAHBCN010003823.1 coordinate 17,245, forward strand.
GTAAGTCTACCCCAACATCTGGACGATCAACTTGAGGTGTATTTTGACTTGGCAATTGCTGTTCAAAATGCAAAAGCGTATGATGGCTGAATTTACAAAGACGACAATGAAAAGTGGAGGGGCAATCCTTGACTCTATGGGACGAGGAAAGGCAATTTAAACACAATTTGTTTTGTTTAGCTATATCATACCTTTGCCTTGGGGTTTTTTCGATAAATTTAGGACAGTTTGACAAAAAATGTGAATTTTTACACAAACAACAATTTTGTGTTTGCCTAGGCAAACCCGAAGGAGGGGTTGTAGGTCGAGACATTTGCCGATTTTGTGGAGCTGTAAAAAACGACGACGATCGAGAGTTAAATGGCTTAGAAAAAGATTTTAATCCTGGCATACAATACACAGTCTTTAAAGCTTTACAGTGATCCCAATTATTATCAAATCATAATACAGTTAATATTGACAAATTTTCCGATAAAGCATTTAATAAATTTCTTAAATCTTTTACATTCGACGATTTTAAAACAAAAGTCATTATAGAATTTAAAGCACTTGTGGCTAATAAACGTTTATTTTAATACCTTTTTACTAAAAGATCATGGGCAATTTGATAATTCGACTCCGATAAAGGAACAGTTTTAACCAAATAAGAGGTTCTTTTTCTAAATACGATAAAAGATACTGAAACTTTTCTATGTCTGAAAGAGCAACATTTGTGTGAATCAGCGAGTTAAAAAGGTCAAAAAATGTCTGAAACGATTTCGGATCTCCACTAAATTTTTCTATTGAAATTTTAGGCAATCTTACATGTGACTGGGAGTTGCCAAATTTGACTCATTCAAAACAGATGTCTGAGTTACCGAAGGGGGTGTTAATTGAGCATAAATAGCTTTAATCAAAAAATAATATTCATCCACCTGTTTACGAATTCCGTCTTCTACATCAAATTCCGTATCAAGTTCTATATGCGAAACCAAATCATTATGTAATTCTTTAAACTCGTACTAATTACCTTCCAGAGCTTCATATCTTGTCGAAAAATCTGAAACTTTGGAAGGATCAGACCTGCCGTTTTCTATTAACTAATCTAAGTTTTTCTGTTGCTTTATCAGTTTGAGGCATTTTGAATAATTACTATACCAAAAATCAAAATGAAAAATTAAAGTGCAATTAAATTTACCTTGATATAATTAATTTTAATCCAATTTTTAGTTTCTATCACTACACAGTAAACAAAACACTAATATTTTTCACTATTTTTACTTAAATAACAAAAGTTCCGATAAAAAACCTATGCATTTATTTGAAAATTGCTTACTGTAGCGATATACGAACTATATTTAGTAGCAAAAACGTTAAATCAAAACAAAAACAAAGCGAAAATGCATGAAAACTATGTTCGAAAACAAGAAAAACGACGCGAATTTTAAAACGAAGCGAAAATCTAAACGACAATATCATTCTAAAATTCACTCATTTATCCCTAAAAACCAAGCGAAAACCACACGATTAACTAAAAATAATTTCCAAATTATTTAAATGCACGAGTAAAATCTATTTATTTACTAACCATCCAAAATTGATTTTTTTTTGCATACCATACCCGACCTGCGATATACCAGAAAGGTGGGCGGTGCAAGCAAGTGCGTATGATCGAGAATCATGCGATGTTGTCACGTCGGCAGAAAATTCATACGAAAAACGGTAACTAAGCTAAAGTTAGCGCAAATTTAAGGGAAACCAAAGTTAACTATCGACAACACTGTAACCCTGCAAAATGGCTAACATTAACGGATATTTAAACCACTAAATTTGCAATAATTAAAATTTAAATTTTTGAATTTTATAAATTAAACGGATCAAAAATCAGGTTCGAAAGGACCAATAAATGTTATAAGGTGGTGTAATTAATGAAAGATGTTAAGTGGACTGTATTTATTATTTATTTAGGCGTTACACCTACCATTATACATTTTTAAACGAGAAACGACAAATGCGAAAAATGGCTAACGAGTGGCTCAAACGAAAACTTACCAGATTCCAACTTGTGATGAATCCAGTCGATGGAAGGGCCCTCCGTTGCAGCTTTAATGTCTAGAAGATCCACACGGAACCATTTAACAAATCATGGGATTTTATGGCTTCTAGGCACTTAGAATTTTAGCGAAAATTGCGACAACGACCACGAGAACTGCTCTTAGCACGACATATTTTTGCAGAGAGATCGAAAAAGGGCTGCGCGTCCAGGCGCATGTCCGGCATACAGCGTTTCCACTTGATGCCACTATACCAACCGAAAATTAAAATCAAATCACGAAATTTAAACTAAAACCCCGAAAAACGTCTTGCATTAACAGTTTAACTTTTTGTTAAAACTTTTATGTGGCTAACAGGAAAAAATTACTCTTTTTCATTTTCATATTTAACTCGACAGAACTTAGAGGACTAACAGTGAAAATATAGTGACGTTTTTTCGAAAATGGTAAAATTAGCGACATGAATGAGAAAGACTTAATTTTAAGTCAATAGATAAAGGTTTGTAAAAAACTTTGTCCAGAATTCGTATCAGTACAGATCAGTACAGAGCATAAAAAAAGAAAGTTTTAAGTGTCACAGCTAGTCCGTCCCTGCAGCTGTGAGTAATTCACAACACTTCCTTTAATAGTCATTTGAAGGATCTTACTTGATATTTAAACTTCCTTAAATAAAATTAAAATATACCCGGTAGCTTATACGAAAAATTTTTTTATGAGAACTTGAATTTTTTCACATGTTTTTATTTATATCCGGTGGATTTCCCACATGTTCCTGAACACCCTGCATAAAGCTAAAAATACATTTTTTACAACACAAAACCAAAATAACAATAAAATTTAACTTTTAATTTTTATAAAACCCCTAAAACATGTTAAATCTTAAAACACAAAATATACCTTATAAAAGTGCACAACGAGCTGTCATTTTAAACCCAACACAAAACCAATATAAAAAATGGCCCCATGATAACTTTAATCCAGAGTTTACTTTATTATTACTATTAATCTTGTAGATGAAAAGAGTACAATATTTTAGTTTAAGTACTTCTAACATGGATAAATTTGGTAAACACATTCATTGCATTCCAGAAATTTTGATACCAAATACTTGAAAGCAAAGTCATTCTAAAACTCTAGTAATTACCAGAATTTCATAGAATTTCTGTGAAATATATATAGAAATAAACTGACGGGTATTGTTGTATTTAATTAATATATTTAGAACTAGCCATATTGTCATTGTGATAAAGTTTCATATTGACATATTTGCACATAATTAAATAGCTTGGTATTATTACGCAGTTATATAACCCATATTTGCAACAAAATAATGTATTTTTTTATCCATTTTTTTTATAAATATCGCCTTGGGTAATCATGAAATTTAGTTAAAATTTGAAAAGACTTCTTCTTCGTCCTCAAGGATCAGGCTTGCAGCCTGTTCCGTCTTGGCAGTTATATCCTCATTTCTTTTATAGCCTCTCAGCGTGCAACTTTTTATTCTTTAAAAAAATATTTTGGCAGACTGTGCCTTTATAAAACTTTTTTTTTTACTTGTTTTGTTTTGTACTGTTTTTTGTACAGTGCCACATATTTTAGTCAGAAGTTTAAGGTTTGTAAAAAACGTTGCCCAAAGTTCTTATTAATACAGAGAGAAAAAAAGGGTCACGAGTGTCACACAGTGCAGCCAGATTGTGGAAAAAAAGTACTTTCTCCAGTCCCTTTTGATGGGGACACCGAAAGGAGCCGAGCGATACCGAAGTGTCCCCTAGATTAAGAAGTTTTCTCCTACCATGGACGTAGGCAAGCGTTATGTGCGTTACCTCTCCGCGTCGCGTGGTAGGAGAAAACTTCTCCTTAGTCTGGGGGGAGACTTTGGCATCGCTCAGCTCCTTTCGGTGTTGCGTGGAGGGGGTTCTTTTTTTTCACAATCTGGCTACACTGGTATCGGCATAGCTAGTATTTTCAAACTTGTTGAAAAGTTGATTTTTCTTACTGCCCCCCCTAGAAAATTCTACGTTTCAAAAGTAAATCCTCAATTTGTATTTTTTTTATAAATTTAATCAAATTTTATCGGTAAATCCCAAGTTTCGCAAAATTTTCTATGGTTTTTTAAAAACCATGGCCAGTTAATTTTTTTTACTCAACAATTTTCTTATGCATATACTTCAGATGCCTCTAACTTGAAGAAAAATGCTAATATTTCCGCGTAATTTAGAAGTTGACGATAAAATTTAAACAAATTCATGAAAAAATTCAAATAGAGGACTCGTTTTTAAAACTTAGATTTTTCTGGGGGGGGGCACCTCAAAGTTTTTGTTAAATGAGTATTGGAGAATCATCTGGTCTGTTCTCTCGTCCAGGATGTTGCCGCCAACCTGACTTTTTATGTTGTTGTGTCCCAAACTAGCGTAGTTAGTAGTAAAGTAGCGTAGGTTTTTGTTGCAGTCGGAAGTAGCTCATTCTTGCCTTTCTCATCACTATGAGGTTAAGTGGTGGAAGGTCTAAGAGACACTCCATGGCTGCTGTTGGGGTTGTTTTAATTGCTCCTGTTAAAGCTAAGCAAGCAAGTCTCTGTACCTTGGACAGTTCTGTAACAGCAGTTCTTTGTCGCATTTTTGTCCACCATACCAGTGATGCGTTATAATAGGCCTTACCATAATGGTGTATAACCAATAAACCATGTTTGGCCCCATGTTCTCCCATGAGCGCGTCTGATTAACATAAGAGTTCCGCTTTCTTTCTTATTTTCTGAATATGTTGGTTCCAGGTAAGTTTAGAGTCCAGGATGACACCCAAATATTTTACCACTTCCACAATCTTGATTGTTTCACCTCGTAGGGTCAGAGGTCCTAAGCCCTCTAGATTTCTCCTTTTGGTGAAGGCAACTATGACCGATTTAGAAGGGTTTATGTTTAGTCCCTCCTTTCTTGTCCATCTGGTAACTGCGTTTTAGGCCTGTTGCATTTTATTCCTAACAGTGTTGTTAAATTTTTCTTGGCCATAATGACGAGATCGTCTGCGTATCCCAATGTTTGGTGCCCTTCAAGTTAAAGGTCATTTAGTAGGTCGTCCATGACAGAGTTCCATAGCGGTGGGGACAGACCTCCCCCTTGCGGACATTCTCGCTTAACCCGAGCTACAAGAGTTTCTTCAAGAATTGAAGTATATACTGATCTGCTCTTAAGTATTCAGTCTATCCACCTGCAGCTTGTTGCGTCGATCTCTCTGGACGTGTTGTCAAACGTTCCTTCTATATCTAGGAAGGCACACATTAGTATCTCCTTGTATTTGAGAGCATATTCGGCCTTTTCTACAAGCTCATGTAATGCTGTTTCTGTGGACTTACCGGCTGTGTATGCATGTATGTCCTTGTGTAGAGGTCTGTTCGTAAGTGCATTCCCCCTGATGTGCCTATCCAGCAACTTTTCTAGGGTCTTTAACACGAACGACATCAGACTTAATGGTCTTAAAGCTTTTGCCCCATCCTGTCCAGTTTTCCCAGGTTTGGGGATGAATTAGCCTTCAGGTTGTTGGTATATAGCCCAGAGCTAAACTGCCTCTTAAAAAAAGTTTTTAGATGTAGTATTGTGCAAAATTTTTGAATTCTTATGTGGACTAAAGTTGTGTTTAAGTTCCTTTAAATGTGTACCAAAGGCCGACGTTGATCTTGTTAGATGTTCTGATATTCTAGTTTTAATGGGTCTACATGTTCTACCGATAAAACAGCTATTACAAGAATCACAATTTAAAAGATATATGTCACTTTTTGAGAGTTTGTCTATTTTATCTTTTGAGTTAACCAATTGACATCTCAAATTTAGTTTGGTTCTATAGGAAATTTTAATATATTGAAAATGATCTTTAAAGCACTTAGTGACCTTCCCGTTGACAACCTTATTAGTATATGGAATAGCAATGTATTTAACAGATTTTGTGTTATCAGGAACTGTTGGAAAAATTTCTTTTCTGATTTTCTTAATTTTGTTTTTTTCTAATAATCTATTAACGATTTTAGGATCAAAATTAGGATAAAATTTGCACGAAATACAAAGTCTCTTCATTCCCTAAATTCTTAAGTGCACACAGCCACAACCAAGTTTCATTTCAAGAATTTGGCAATTTTTTAATGTATTTTTATATAGTTTTAGTAATTAATATTATTTTTTAAATAAATTTGCTTTTTTTTGTCATATGCGTTTGATACTTATAGATTGTTATTAGCCACTGGAAAATTCGTTAACACATTGCAGGAATTATTTACCTGCCATGTTCAGATAGGCTTTCTAGAGTGGGGACCCATCCAGTCTTATGCAGAGTTAAGTAACGAGTAGAATTGCTTCACATACTTGCTTGCTGTGCCCAGATAGACAACCCCCGTGGTAACATACAAGATTGCTAAATCGTTTAACTATCAAAATTTAGTTACAAATGTAAACCCTAATTATATATCTGATTTACAAAATTAATCTTCGTTATTTTATTTGCCTGTTTAGTTTTCTACCAAATAAAATTTATTTTCTTCCACAAAACACTTATCTTACGAATGTAAAGGTGAATAATAAGGGTCAAAAGTAAATTAATCCCAAGTCAGGAATTTAGCTTGTTGCATGACAAGGACTTGGTCTGACATAATCTCGTGGTTAACTGTACTTTTAAATTTAGTCCTGACGCAGAGGGTGTATTTGAACAGGCAAAGAGTCTAATTATGTTTAATAAAACAAGATTAAATTGCTTTTCTTTTTGTTTATTATAAAATGATCGTTTATAAATTTAGTTTTCTTTACTTTACTTTTTACTAAGAAAATGTTTCCTCTTTTTTTGCAAAATATATTTTACAAGGTTCCAATTTTGAGGGTTTTTACTCATTTTAATAATATATATATATATATATATATATATATATATATATATATATATATATATATATATATATATATATATATATATATATATATATATATATATATATATATATATATAAAAATATATATATATATATATATAGTTATCAAATTAATGTCCACCATTGTAATTTGTTATTAGTGAAAGTACAAAGTTGTTTAAATTAGAAACTAGTAGCATTTTTAACGCTGTAAAGGAGAAATAGAAAAAAACAATTGAGAAACGTATTTTTTAAGTTTTTCAGTAAAATGCATTTTTTTAAACGGAAACCCCTGATATTATATTTTTTCTGTTAAAACATTAAATTTTAAACAAAAAGTTTATAATACTTTCCGCTAGAGTCAAATAAAGTCAAAATAATAATAAATATTTTTAATTATTTATAGTATTAAAATATTAAGGCGGCTATGAAAAACAACATGGCCTTCCGATTTGACAGCATTAAGATAAACGACAAATTGCTAAACTGGACATACTCAACTAGAAGGCTTTGGGAAAACAATACAAAATTCAAAAGATGTCAAACATTAGTGTGTTTATCAAATACTTGTTTATGCTTTATGGTGTCAAAAATCATTAATATAAAGAAAAATGCCTTATGAAAAAAGGTGATATGTTAGAATGCTATTTAGTGTGCAGAAAATCCTCCTTGAGAGCAAGAGAATACTACAGTGAATTATATCCCGCTCGCATTCAACCATATGAACGATATTTTCTGAGGCTTTATCGAAAATTTGGGGGAATGAAAATATTTTTGTAAAACAAGAGCAAAAAGATTCACAATATGCGAGACGAAATTGCAGCTATTGGATATTCCGAAGCTTATCTGTGAGAATTCAATACCATATATTCTCAAGGACTCTAATTTTAGTTATGGTACTGTTCAAAGGATTTTAAAAAAGAAAAAATTAACTTCTGTCGCCAAAATGAATCAAATTTCTCAAATTCTGGAATGTTTAATAGAAAAAACCACCATTATTGGTCAAGATAAAATCTTCTGTTAGTACATCCAAGAGGTCCACAAGTTCGTTTCAGTTTCAACGTTTGGTGCGGTATAATTGGTTCAAAAATTGTTGATCCGTTCTTTTATGAGGGCACCCTAACTGGTGAAAGATATGTGGAATTTATGACAGAAATTCTGAATAATATCTAGACGAATCGGATCTTATAATTAGACATCATCGTGTTTTTTCAGCAAGATGGCGCACCTGCCCACAACTCCAGAGGTACTGATTATTTTCTAAGTACTACTTTTAATGATCAGTGGATAGGAACAAGTGGCCTCCCAGATCACCAGGTCTAACCCCACTTGATTACTTCTTGTCGGGTTACTTAAAGAACCAAATTTACAAGCGAAGCCAGATAACGTCGACGCTTTAAAGACTGCAGTTAGGGAAAAGATAACCCAGATAGATGGTAGGACCATACTTAAGACAGTTCGAGCAGTTGAAAAACGTGCCCAAAAATGTTTTGAAGAACAAGGTGGTGTTATTTTATTTTGTAAGATTATGAGTTGATGTTGAAAATAAAGTTTGTCGATACAATTTAATTGTTTCAGATTGAGGGCCAGAACTTTTGTAACAATTTGTAACCTTAGAGAAAAGTCATTATAAACTTTTTTGTTTAAAATTTGATGTTTTAACAGAAAAAATATAATATACAGGGGTTCCCTTAAAAGAAATGTTATTTTACTGAATAAATCAAAATTAGATTTTTCAATGGTTTTTTATTTCTCATTTTTACCAGCGTTAAAAATGCTACTAGTTTCTAATTTAAACAACTTTGTATTTTCACTAATAACAAAGTTACCAATGGTGGACACTTAATTTGATAACCCTGTATATATATATATATATATATATATATATATATATATATATATATATATATATATATATATATTTATATATATATATATATATATATATATATATATATATATATATATATATATATATATATATATATATATATATATATATATATATATATATATATATATATATATATATATATATATATATATATATATATAAAAAAAATTTTTTAAACTAGCGAAGGATTACAACCGCAGCATCTTTCTCCTTAAATGTAGACAATGTATCGTTCTCCCTAAACATGTAACCAATGCCACAAGACCTACTCTATAGACAGGATGAAAACTACAACATGACAGATTGGAATCAAAGGTTGGAGACTAGTTAATTTAAAAATTAATAATAATTATAAAACAATAAATAAACTAGAGACATCTCTAATAACTAAAAAAAATTATATTATCTCCTCAACTAACTAGGTAATTTTTGCTAATTTCTTTCACAAACAACTTAGGCATTACATTACCTCATTACCTTATTTCACAAAACTAAGGCCAAAAATATCAACAAGTTTAATAATTTTAATTACCAAACATTACAAAAAAATTAAACACTAAACCCTCTTGTGTAGAAAACTTCTTAACTGATATTGCAGTTTCTGATAAAATTTTGGTAAAATTTTACTTTACGGACACCACGCCGATTTTCAAGATCTTTGCATAGGGTTTTTGGGGTCGCTGTTCAGGAACAAAATCAGTTTTTCGGGAACCTGTGGTTTTTGGAGTTTTAGGCCTTCAGTCAACCTCAAAATTACTTTTCTTAAAACTGATTACCATCAAAATGGAACATACACTGATTGGGCACTTATATATTAAACGAATACACTAAAATTTACAAAAGCGTATTGCTTATTTTTAGTAAAGAACACCTCAAATAAATCAAGTTTTTTATATCTTAAAAACTTAATTATGAATCAGGCAACCAGTTATACATCATATATCTTCTTACAACGTACAAAAAAGTGGATTTATTTGAGATAATTTTCACTTAAACTAGACAATAAATTATTGTAAATTTTAGTGTATTTGTTTAATATATAAGTGCCTAATCAGTAATTAGTGTATGTTCCCATTGGTTGGTAATTAATTTCAAGAAGGGAGAATTTTGAGGTTAGTTTACTTGGAGGCCTCATAACTCAAAAACCAGAGGTTGCCGAAAAATCTAATTTTAGATTCGTGATCAGCGCCTCAAAAACCCGGTATGCAAAATTTTATAAAAATCGGCATGGTGTTTGTAAAGTCAAATTTTGCCAAAATTTGAAAGTTTTTGTCTCTGGGTCCTAAAGTTAGTGTGGAACCATAGATTTTTGAAAGTAAAGATAACACGATAAACACGAACTTACGGTCAGACATTGGAAAAGGACGTAACGCGTAACTAAAGTCGATAAAATCTGTTGCCAGCTTGAAGTGAATTTAAACATTTCTAAATAAAATTGCCTTTAAGTTCTATATTTATAATAAAAATGGGCATAAAAATAAATAGACTACTAGATTTGGCTTTAAAAATAAATAATTTAAAGATAATTTTGCTACATAAACCATTTTTTTTTTATTTTTATTTGGTTAATACGTTTCGCATTGCTACATTTCACCCCCAAAGGAATTTTCGCAGGCGGAACATGGAAATGCCGCTTCAACGCGCGTAGGAATTTTACAACCGATCCGTTGATAAATGGAATGAACCTGATTAGGTGAATGCGACGTTGCCTGGATTTCTTAAGTGTTTTGTGGTGTTTTTATTAAAACTATCTGTTAAAACTATTTACACACTTATATCAAAAACTCTAAAATGGTGCGTGAATGTGTTTTGTAAACATTGGATCACTATTTACACCAAGATGTGTCTTTCATAGGTAAGAATTCTGTTTGCTAGGCGATGTTTTTACCAGGTCAGTGGCGTAGATTTACAATAGTCTGAGGAAAGTAACTAACTCAAAAGTTATTTATGCATTGTACTTGTTTATTATTTTTATTAGAATATTATCGAATTTATTAGTTTGTGAGTAGGTTTATAATATTGTGGGAGAAATTATATTATACAAAAGGATCTAATATTTTAGGTTTCCTCAGATCCAATGACAAGAAACATTTGGTTTTCTTGTGGGAATTGAAGAGGGACAACATTTACCAAAGCACCCTGTGCTATGCTCAGACCATTTTGATCCACAGGATATTTTGGTTAAGGCAAACAATAGCAAATATTTAAGGCCTGGAGCTATCCCAAAAATTTCACATCATATATTTGACAATCAATCTGTTGATGGAAGGTAATTATTACAGACTAATATATTCAAATTATTGTTAACGTTTTTTTGTATATTTACGAATCTTCGTAAACTTTGGTTCTTAATTTAAAAAAAAACATCATTTCTTTGGTGCAGGTCTATCTAATAACGTTTGAGCTTTTATGTTTAAAACAAGTTCATCTTTTTGACATATTCATTTTTTAACTTAATTAATATAACTGTATTTTTTAGCTCTGACTCCACTTTACTTGAGACTCCCCCTAGGAAAGTGAAAGGGTATGTAATTAATATGGTCTTACAAAATCAGCAAAAGTTTTTTAAAGGTTTTCACGTAAATATGTTATTAATTTAATTAACTTTTAGGGATGAAGACATATACATGGATAATTGGGTGCATGATTTATCGAAAAATTTGACCACAGCGAGCGCTGCAATCAATTTAGCTGTCCCCAAAATATATTTTGCAACATGCCAATACAATTTTTCGAAATTTTGCGATTTTCTAAAAAAAATCAAATTTGACAGCTAAAAAAAGTCACGTGATCATCCTTATACAGGGTGCCACAGATTCAAGTACATGCATGGGGATCTTGGAAAACGGAAGAGATACAAAGTCGGTTAAATTATTGCAAAGTTGCGCATTTAGGTGCCTAACAACATGCAGTTTAGAAAGTTGTAAATTTCCGAGTACTTCCGGAGATATCCGGAAAAAAGAAAATTTGCCGATTTCGTTTTTATTTTTTTCTGACGTTATTTAAAGAGATATGGAAAAATAAAAGACACTTTTTCATGGCCACTCTACAAAACAGCGTTGAGAGATTTTTGGTACGACGTTTCGTTTTCGTTAAACCATCATCAACTTTAATTTTATAAAAACGGCACTCAATTGTTCATTGCATTTTTTTTTGAAGCAGTTATAATCCCAATTACAATGATGTATAACACTTAAAATTTATCTGTTAAATAAACATATTTTCCATAAGAGACAATGAGTTAGACAAGGAACGCACAACATTTCTTATAGGGGCGTTTCATATTTGTTAAAAAAAGTGTTATACATTTTTGTTATTGAAATAATAAGGGGTTCAAAACAATAAAATAAAAAAGCCAGGTCCGTATTTAAAAAAATAAAGTTGATGATGATTTAACGAAAACGAAACGTCGTGCAGACAATCTCTTAACGCTGTTTTGTAGAGCTTAAAAAGTGGCCACGAGAAAGTATCTTTTAAATAACGTCAGAAAAAAATAAAAACGAAATCGGCAAATTTCGTTTTTATTTTTTTCTGACACAGGGCTATTTACAACAATTGGGACAGTATTAGTCGGTATTGCACCATAAGCAGAACTACTTTTATTGAAATAATTAATTTTTTATCGAAAACACCTATTTCTCTTCTAATAATTAATTCTACAAACAGACTTTTGGTACTCCAGTGGGAGCTTTAATCTTTCCTATATTGGCGACTTACGTTATAGATTATTTGTTAGACATAGTAATTCTTAATGTACTATTTAAAAAAATATATGTAGATGATATAATCATAGCTCTGTCTATGGAGAGCCTTGATAAAATAGTAGAGACTCGTAATGGTTATGATTCTTACATACAGTTAACAATAGAAAAGAAAGATGATAATTTTTTAGTATCTTTTTTGGATACTACATTCATCAGAACTCAGGAAAACAAAATCATCATTACTTGGTATAGAAAACCTTTTAGTTCAGAGTGATACCTGAACTACATCTCATACCATAAAGATTCTATAAAAATGAACTTAGTTAATCAAATAAAAGACAGAGTTTTAAAAATTTTAAACCGGTCCTGCCATAAAAAGAACCCTAATATTATTTCTAAACTTTTTCTTTAATATTCTTATTCAAAAACTTTTTGAAAAAATTGTTGTACAGTATTTTTCAAGATATAAGAAAATGACTAAAAGTCCCGACTGCTTCTGAGTGCAGTAAAAACTCTCGAAATTAGCATTTTATGGTACTATTAGGGTAGGTTGACCTAATTATCGCACCCGACCGTACAGGGTCGTATTTCTACCTGACTGAAATAATATATAAGTATTAATGATGTCCTATTTGCCCCAGGTTATATCTAAACGTATAGTGTCAAGTGCGGACCTGACCTATTCTCACCTCTATTTTGGTAAGACTTTCCTTTTTGTAGTAGTAGTAAGGGTCCCACCTGGAAGGATCCCGTAGGGCTTACAGGCCCTCCGAACTCCCCCTAGGCTTGCCAACCACCCCTCGCTCTCCTTTTGGCTGAGCAAGTCCTCACTACGTGTTTGCCATGTTGGCTATCACGGTTGTTTGGGGTTTTGAAGTTTTTGGCTTAGCCTGGAATCTTGGTGTAAAATGAGCTAGATTTGTAAATTCGGGATATGAATGATGAGTTATCTGTCAAAACTAGTAATAATTCAAACAGCATAATTGTTTAATACGCCAAATATTTGATTATTAAGTTACATCGAATTGTATTATTCGTCAAAAGACACCGGAAAAGGTAAAGCAAAATTATTAATATTCAAATTTGTCAGTTTTTATGAAAGCAAAATTGAGTAATTTACCATTTCCACCAAATGGGGTTGTATTAAAGGCTAACAAATCTGTTTTAATTCAAAACTTTGTCGCTTAAGACATTGTGTTTCTCGTAATTTATCCAAAATTTAAAATGTTTAATGCGCCAAAACATGCGATTATTGGGATGAAACCTGCATAGATCGACGCAGAAAAATTTGCTGATTCCGATGGAGTAAATAACTCAATTTTGACCAGGGTGGCGTATTAGCCATTTCTTCTTTCAACCGTCGAATATATATATATATATATATATATATATATATATATATATATATATATATATATATATATATATATATATATATATATATATATAACTGGTCATTTACAATTAAAATGACATATCATTAAAAGAACGCGTCCTGTATGTTCAATTTGAAACATTTGGATTGCTCAATTTGAGAATATATTTGCAATATAATCTAAATATAAAATTTTTGAAATTCGGAAATTTTCATTTCTAGAAAGTCCACCTACGATGTACCCCGATTGGCACCGGAAATTAGCGGTGCTTGGTTTGCCCGTTCATTCTTGTGATTATAGATCAAGGTGAAGGGTATAGCGAAATTTAATCTGACTGTTCTAGTCCCGTTGGACGTGTTTTTGTTTTGGGTGTTTGTACGATTAAATAATGGGAGTTGAAGACATTTTACAACAGTGGGGATGTGATAGTGTTATTCAAGCCTAGGTAAGTATTTACACCATTGTTTTATAAAACTGTTGTCCAAAAAACCAAGGGTCGATAGATCTCAATTGTCACCAAAACAGGCATTTTTATTTAAATAAACTTACCTATAGGAGCATACGCTTTTGTTTCATAACTAAACATGTTTATATAAAATGTTAGATATTAACTGACTAAAAAAACTACTAAGTACATTGTATAAACCATTAATATTGTTACAGGCTACAGAATATGAGTACAGTGTGATAAAATTCAGTATACCTAACAAACAATATATACATATACCTACCTACATGTCTAATAAATTGTATATTTTTAGGCATTATTTTTAAAATAATTTTTTTTTATTTAACTATTCAAAAAATCTTAAATAGAATTGAAAGGCATTGGCGCGCGTTACATTTTTTAAAATTTGCCAACTAGGAATATGGGTAAATGAAATTGACTAAAGCTATTCTAAGCAAACTGCTTTTAGTTAAGTATATTATTTTAAAACTTTGACTCCCTGTAGCCTATAGGTACCCCAAACTGCACCTGCTTGAAAAAAAATTCTTACAAATAAAATGTATTATAATAATACATATTATGTATCTTGCTTTCTATATATTCTATAAGCCTGAGTATCTTTACCTTTTTAGTTAATTGTTTAGGAGTACCTAGTAAAACCTAGTATACGATTTGAGAAACAGTTTTTTGAATTAATTATATTTAAAACACTTTGTACTTGTAGTTTGTCGTCCCTGTACGTATGTATACGAGTTAATTTACTTTTAAATTAAATTTTAACATGCATTTTATTTATATTTTATTTTTATTTATCTGTATGTTGGTATAGAAATCTGATATACCCACCTATTTACTTATTACAGAAAAATGTGTTGCTTAATATTTTAATTTTAGCATTTCGAATGTTTATTTTATTTTTTTAGAAAATGTCAGAGGAAGACCAGTTGCCAGAGTTGTCCGAAGGCCTTCTTAAAAAACTAATCCCGTTGGTTGGGCCTCGAATGACTGTTCAAAGAAAAATAGCTGAACTGATTTTTATTTCGTTACGAAGTTGAGAACAAGACTGTTTCTTTTTCCAAGAAAGTAGAACTTACAGTTAATTCTTCTATAATGAAAATTATAATTTGTTATTTAACAGATTTTTAAAAAGCTTCAGCAAGATATTTTTTTAATAAACGTTAAGATTTTTTACCTGTTGTTTTTTTGTAGTTGTCAGCTAAACCTGTTATAATTATAATGGACTTTTTTAACACAGCGAAAAAACTTTTAAAAAATTGTATACCTATATTAATGTTAGCTAAACGTAATAATGGATTTTTATCATTTTTAAAAAAGTAACCGTATATTTTTCGTATTTCCAATTTTAATGAAAGTAACGTTGTTTAGGTCAACAGTGTTGAGGTCATATACAACATTATTTTACTAAAATTGACTGAATACGGAAAAAAATCCGGATACGTTAAAAAAGAATGTGTTCAGTTATTGGTGCAGCAGCTTCTCTTTAAATGTATTATACAGGATGTAACAAATTCGAGTGTATGCATGGGGATCTTAAAAACCGTAAGAGATACGAGGTTGGTTAAATTAAGGTAAGTTGCGCATTTACTTGCCCTACAAAATGCCGTTTAAAATGTGTAATTTTTCCAAATAGTTCCAGAGATATACAAAAAAAATAAAATTTTCAAAAATTGATCTTTTTTCTAACCTTATTTATTAACCGATTTTAAAATTAATAACACATTTACATAGCCACTTTATTTCCGCTAAATATTAGTGTTTTTGGATTTGCCATTCAACGTTTAATTTTATGACGACCATGATTAACTTTATTTTTTTGTAGACGCCATATTGGATTTTTTAGTTTTGAGTTTCTTATTGAATGACCTATTCAACGATGTATCACACTTGCATATCAGATTTGTGGTTCGGTACTTAGCTCAAAAAGTAATGAGAGTGAAAGAGATCCTATATGGCGTACACAGAAAAAATAAAGTTGATGATGGTCGTCAGAAAACTGAAACGTTGAATGGGAAATCCAAAAACATAATATTTAGCGGAAATAAAGTGGCTATGTGAATGTGTTATTAATTTTAAAATCGGTTAATAAATAGGGTTAGAAAAAAATAAAATACATTTTTCAAAATTTTGGTTTTTCCCGTATATCTTTGGAACTATTCGAAAATCTGACACATTTTAAACGACATTTTGTTGGGCAAGTAAATGCGCAACTTTGCCTTAATTTAACCGACTTCGTATTCCATGGTTTCCAAAATCCCCATGGATACACTCGAATTTGTTACATCCTTCATATTTCAGTTCTAAAAATGTCAGCATATTAAACCGAACATGTTAAAATTATTAAATTAAATAGTTAATATTTTTCATTTTAATATTACAATATCACTAAATAAAACAAAACCTACTTATACCAAAGATTTGCTATAATAAAACCAAAATTTAAATATTTAATTTGAGTATATCATATTCTTAGAAATACAATTGTAGGCTCAGATTTAAAGTACGATATTTTATTTTTTAAAAATACTAACATTTCCAATTAACTTTTCAGATTCGGTAGAATCTTCAATATAACAAAATCATATATTTATTTCGAAAGAAACTTTCGACTTATGCTGAGCTACTGATATCTTCATTCTAAATCTTTATAGTAACAATTTGATTCAATTGCATGCATAAAAATAAATCTTTCATATGTTACAAATAACGATGTGTATATTTAATTTAAATAAATTTAAATGAAGATTTTAAATTCTCAAATTAAAACGATATAGTCTTGGGGATATACAAAGCTAAGATAACCTTAAACTAATATTATTTATGTTAAATTTAGTATATTCTTTTTTCCGTGTATATATATATATATATATATATATATATATATATATATATATATATATATATATATATATATATATATATATATATATATATATATATATATATATATATATATATATATATATATATATATATATATATATATATATATATATATATCGCAAACACTTAGCGTAGTTGTCCATTTCGTGAAGTGGATGGCCAGTTCGTAAAATGGAGCCAAATAGTGTAATAGCATTTCGTTTCACTATCTGGACAATTTTTATGTCCAGTTTAGAAAATGGATATGTAATTTTTCCACAACTAATCACAACTTACCACAACTGACCAAAACTAACCACAACTAACCAAAAATGTTGGGTCATTGCATTGTTTTATAGTAAATAGATAAATGCCAAATATACAGTACAGGAACTGGATGATTTTTGTCTCCAGATGCCATAATACCGTCTGGTTTCACCAAGTGAAAAAATGGTATATCCATTTCATAAACTGGACAAATATATTGTCCAGATGGTAAAATAAAATATTATTACACTATCTGGTTTTACTTCAGGAACTGAACATTCAGTTCAAATCTAAAACTTTTTAAAATTTTCTAGAGCCATTAAGGTAGTTCAGGTATTAACTATTTATTTAATGATGACGCCATTATTCTTACCCTAGAATTGAACTATTCTTTTAATAACTTTTATTTTAAACCTTTTATTATTTTTACTTAATAGGATAAACTTTATTTTAACGTAATTTGCGCATTGTTCTTCTTCTTTAGATATAATTTTCTTAATAACAATATTTCCAATTTCATTTAAAACATTTACCCACATAAACTAAAATATGAAGACGAAAAATTGGAAAATAAACGTGCAGATGATGGATGAGGTCTAGATGCAGGATTTTAGGAAACTGAATGTATGAATAAGTAAGTATTTTCTTATAAATACTAAATTGTCTGTAAAAAGTATTCAAATGAGGAGCAAGCCACAAATATACATGTATACATATATTTCATTCTATTTCAGTAACACCCTTTGGCATATTAAAATTGATTTTTTTTAATCTAATGTGCTTTAATCATTAAAATAGGAATCTGAAAATCCTATTTATAATTGTTTTTGCATCTAACGAATGCACTAAATTCTATAAGTTTTCCATGAATTTAATTTTCTTTTTGAAAATGCTGGCTTTTTCTAATATGTCGTTATTGGAAAAAAAACTAAAAAAATTTTAACTACTTGATACTCATAAATCTTTTTGGAGATGGTAATTTAAAAAGTTAAGCACGCTGCAAACTACAAGAAACTCCACAAGAAGACGATAAGCAACACGCAATGTTACATAATATATATATATATATATATATATATATATATATATATATATATATATATATATATAGATATATATATATATATATATATATATATATATATATATATATATATATATATATATATATATATATATATATATATATATATATATATATATAAATATATATATATATATATATATATATATATATATATATATATATATATATATATATATATATACTTTCTTTAAAAGTCCAAAAATTGTTGCCAAAGAAATTTCTAATTACACAAAATTATTTCTCTCTGTAAAGTTAATATCACCAATAAAAAACATTGATACATATAAATATTAATTTATAAGTCAACTAACATAATACCAATTATCATCAAAGATTTCGATTTTCTGCATGAGTGCAAGGTCAGATTAAAGAAAATAGGTATTTTTTAATAAATACCTTTTTTTTAGTCAAAAGCGTCGGTGCCGGGCGTGAAACAATATAATTTTTGTGATTAATTAATAGTTTAGAAATACCAAAAAACCAACAAGTAATCTAGAATTTTTAACCGGCACTCTTTTTTTTAAAGATAAATTTTACAGCGAGAATTGCCATCGGTTTCCAGGAACTATTTCATTTATTTCATTTTATTACCTAAAAGCCTTTTTATTTTTTAACAACCTTTAAAGTTCTGGTTAATTGAGCACAACTACAGAAGTAACATAAAAATTACTGTAAGCTATATTTATTACTTTTCTTATCTACATTTCTAGAAGTGACAATTATTGCTTATTGTTAGTTAAAAATATACACAATGTAACTCCTTCGATCTTTCATACATTTATTAAGTTTTAATCATTTTGATTATTGTGATTTTTTTGAATTTACATAGAAATGCCCTTAATACTTCTATAAGGTTTATAATATTACTATATAATTATGAAAACACACTAAAGATGTACAGGGTGGCCCGTTTATCTTGGGACACTACCTTATCTCATAAAATATATAAGATACAGAATAAAGTTTAATATAAAAGTTTCTTAGTTTAATTTATATTTTAACAATATTTACTTTTTAAATGGGACACTCTATATATTATTGCATATTTTGATTTTACGTAAAATTTTACACACATTTCATATACAATATCCTATTCTTAAGTCTTACCCTTTTTGACATATTTTAAATTCTATATAAAAAATGACGTTTGCGGATCCTAAAATAATAATCAATTTTTCGTATAAGGAAACCTTTATTATTTAATTTTAATTAAATTTCATAATAAAAAGAACCCACTTTATGAGATTTTTATAATACTTTAATAACTGTTTATACAGGGCATTCAAAAAATAAGATTAAAAATGAAATTCAGAGAACTGCCACCAATCATTTTTTTTTTCAAATGAAAACTCCCAAATTTTATACTTTTATCTTATTTAGCATTTAAAATAAAGATAAGTTTAATTATTGGCAATATTATATTTTTCTATTGCAAAAATGCTATAGTTTGCTATATGGCTCTTAAGTTTTATTTATAGTTGGCCATGACAGCGTTTAAAAAACAATCAGGGACTACAAAATGTGGAAAATATAAAAGAATGAAATGAGATAAATCAAACACTGAAATAAGTTAATTTATTTTTGCAAAAATTAAACCTGCTTAATCTTATTGACCCCTCTGAAGTAGCAGATCACCTTAAACAGAAAAAAAAGAACCAAAAAGCCCCAAAAGAACTAAACAGTTATCTACTTTTTGGTGCCCACCGTTTTCAAAATAAAAAATAAAGTATAAAACTCAACTGAAAATTAAACAATTAAAAATAAAATTTGTTAAAGTTTTGGGCTAAATTGTAGATATTCTCAGATCATTATAAGAATTTTTGAAAAAGAATTAAATATATGACGTTACATCAAAAATTTAATATTTTTTATTTTAAAAACGGTGACTTGCCACCAAAAAGGAGGATATCTTTGTGGGGCCGCAGATTAGGAGCTTGATGAAAGATACAGAATTTAAAAGTGAAATGGAAGATAAGGAAAAACATACATGGAGTGCTTTTAACAGAATTGTACATAAATTTCTAGGGAATTATAAAGAGACAAAATATTAAAAAGATGAAAAAAAGATACCAGAAGCGTTAAGAGACAAAAATGATGGCCCATTACTGTTGGTTATTGAGAAGAGCTGAATATGACGAGAAATAACCAAAAGAATCTTTAATGAAAAAAGAAAACATCTTTTAAAAAGCGTAAAAATAAGTGACTATTTCTAGTGGTTTCTATGTGTATATTTTGTACATTTTTGTATTTTATACTTTAGTGTCTTATAAAACTAGCTTTTGAATAAAATAAATCGTGTTTTTTCTATAGTTTTGGATTTTATTGGTTTAAAAAATAACCTTACGTGACACAAAAAAACTAAAAAAACATTTGAAATAAGCGCTATCCAATTATTAGATTTAGATTAGATTAGATTAACAGTTTAATTTTTTGAATTAACTTTTAAAGTGTTAAAAATGCGGGTCTGTGAATGATTTATTTACACCGAACCTGATGACGTGGGAAAGGTGATTAAATACAATAAGGTTGCACCTAGTACTCTAAGGGTATCCGCACTATCCGTAGTATACCTTGAGCCCTGGTACAATAACCACTCTTGGTATTACTTTAACCTTAGGTTTAAAAGTGCTGGTTGGCGATGAGGCTTTTATTCCCAGTAAGCCGATTTTTAAATCGTAGCTTCAAGCATTTACGACACACATTAACGGATAATTTGATAGCTCTACTTATCCGACCATTCTTCAAACCGCCACCTGAAGATGCACCTGTTTGGTCCTCAACCCAACCCCTGTTGTTAAAAATGTAGAATGATCAATATATTTGTTGTCAAAAGTTGGATAAGAATTACACAGGTTTACAAAAAAAAAACGAAAGTCATGCCCTTTCAAGCAAACTATGTGTTCCTTAAGTATTTTGCCGCGTAAACACGAATCTGAGGTCCGTTTGGTCCCATCACGTCACAGTTTTTTTAAAACAGCGGACATAACGTCAAAATTCATGATATAAAAAATATGATATTCAGTTGGCGTAAATTTCTTTAACTTTTTTTGCTAGAATTTACTTTTTGAAGTGTTTTAAGAGACGTAAACGACACTCTCTGGAGCGATTTGGGCCAAAGAACATAACCTCAAAAATACCACATATCGAAAATACAGGATCCCTTTGCTAAAAGTGATGTCCACATTAAATGTTTTGATGTAATTGGACATTTTAAAGAGTTTCTATTATTTCCAGTATTTCCCCCTTACGATAATACTTTCCTGATGAATGTGGACTGAGAAACATGACCTCAAAAATACATGTAATCGAGAACCCAGTGTCTTTTTGCTAAAAGTTAGTTTAGCTGCTACTTTTTTGTTGGAACAGCACACTTTGAAGAGTTTCTATTGTTTCTAGTATTTCCCCTCTCCGAAGATACCTTCCCGATAGATAAGGGCCGAGAAAAATAACCTCAAAAGACCGTTATAGCGATAAAATGGTATCCCGGTGGTATAAATGATGTCTACTTTTTTATTATTGATGGAAAGCGTAGTTCAGAGTGCCGTAAGGCTTGGAAAAGTTTTGTTGACCTTTTAAGAAGTTTTTTGAGAACAAATTACAAAAAAAAATTAAGAAATTGATCAAGAATAACGAAGCTATAGGGTGTTTGATGAGCCTCAAGGTTCACTTTTTGATTTTTTAATTTAGACAAATGCCCAGCAAATCTGGAAGATTACAGTGAGGAGCTGGAGAGAATATCAAAGAAATGGAAAGGCGTTTTCAAAGTTTTTGGGACATCAACATGTTGGCGGATTACTGCTGGAATCTGCAAAGGGATACTTCCGTGGAACACAAAAGAAAGGCCTTGAGAAGAAATTTTAATGAGAGATGTAAAACCCATAAGCGAGTGCGTCAAAAATGAATTTTAAAAGTTAGACATAGTGTGAGGCGAGGAGACTCACTTAAAAAAGCACAGTTTTATTGCTATTAGGGGCTTTTGAGGTTATGTTTTTGGCACTCTGTCAACTACCAGGGTGTCCGTGGAGGGTAATTTACGGCACTTTGAACTGGGCTTTCCATCAAAAATATGAAAGAAGACATCACTTATACCTCCTGGATACCGTTTTATCGCTTTCATGATCTTTTGAGGTAATGTTTTTTGGCCCAAATCCCTCGGAAAGGCACCTTCGGAGGGGGGAAATACTAGAAACAATAGAAACTTTTTAAAGTGTACGATTAAACAAAAAAGTCGCAGCTGAAATCACTTTTAGCAAAAGGACACTGAGTTTTCGATTACATGTATTTTTGAGGTTATGTTTCTCGGTCCAATACATCAGGAGAGTATCATCGGAGTAAGGAAATTCTGGAAATAATAGAAACTCTTTAAAATGTCCAATCCCATCAAAATATTCAAAGTGTACATCACTTTTAGCAAAGGGATACTGTATTTTCGACATGTGGTATTTTTGAGGTTATGTTTATTGGCCTAAATCGCTTAAAGAAGTGTCGTTTAACTGGGAAAAAACTCAAGATACTTCAAAAAGTGACTGCTAGCAAAAAAAGTTAAAGTTAAAAAAAATTACACCAACTGATAATTATATTTTTTATATTATGAATTTTAAGGTTATGTGCGCTGTTTTAAAAAAACTGTAACGTAATGAGGCCAAACAGATTCGTGTTTAGCGCTGCAAAATACTAAAGGATCACATAATTTTATTAAAAGGGCATGACTTCCTTTTTTTGTAAACCTGTGTTACAAAACGCGTAAAATACAAAATAATTATTTTTTAACCAAATAATTTTCGGAATAATTCCCTATGTTTAAAATGACTTTTAGCAAAAAAAAGTTTGGGTAGCCAGTTTTAAAATGTTTTGTATATATTTTAATTTAAATATCGTTTTTACTTTATGATTATAGGTGTTGATGGCAAATATTGCTGTTTTTGTAACCAGATATATTGTAAATATGTTCTATAGTTTTGTGGCGAGTTCTTGTTTCAGTTTGTTTTATTTGGGTTACTCGCTTTTCTACTTTTTGGACAATGGGACCCTCTTGGTCCGGGTCCCGGGGTATACGGGCTGACCCTGTCCAGCCCTATTGACTCCTATGAACTTGCAGATCGCCTGCAACAAAAAAGAAGAAAACCCCCCCATAAAAATTCTTCCTGCAGATAAAGGTAACGCAACAGTAATAATAGACTGTGATATGTATGATAATAAAATAATGTCTTTTTTAAATGATGGTAATTATACAAAAATAAACAATGATCCAACTAAAACTTTTGAAAGACAAATATATAACATTTTAAAAAAACATAAAAACTGCTTTACAGATAGAGAAAGGTTTACGCTTACACCCCATAACAGTAAAACTCCACACTTTTATGAACTACCAAAAATACACAAACCTGATATACCATTACGTCCTATAGTTAGTTGCATAAACTCACCTACAAACCCATTAAAAAAAATTACTTACTATTTTAGATCCTTTAGTAAACAATACTAACTCATACATTAAAAATTCCCAACATTTTCTACAAAAATTAAGACACATTGACATAGACCCAAATAACACCTTGGTAAGTTTTGATGTTGTAAGTTTATTCACAAATGTTCCTGTCGATAAAAAATTAAATATTGTGAGAAATAAATTAGAAAATGATGTCCAACTTGGCGAAAGAACCAAACTAAACATAAATTCTATTCTTGAATTATTAACTTATTGCGTAAAAACAACATATTTCCAATATAACACTGACTTTTACAAACAAACTTCTGGCATGGCCATGGGTTCACCTTTATCACCATTATTAAGTAATATTTTTACGAAAAATTTTAAATCCAATTTTGTTTAAAATCATAATTATAAACCTTTAGTTTGGTGGAGATATATACATGACATTTGTTCTATTTATCAACATGACGAAAATTGTCTAAATAATTTTTTAACACACATTAAAATACAAGAACCCACTATTCATTTTACTTTAGAAAAAGAACCGAACTTACGACTTCCTTTTCTTGATTTTCTAATAAAGAAAGATGTAAATAATTCCGAAACCAAAATTTACAGGAAACTTACACATACAAACAATTACTTAAATTTCAACTCTAATCACCCAATAATGGTAAAAAAGGAGGTGTAAAAAGTCTTTTTAATAGAATTAAAATAATTGATTAAAACAAAGAAAATGAAAAAAAAATTAGAAAGATTTTTTAGTTCAAAATAATTATCCCCTTGATTTTATAAACAAATGCTTTCTAAAATTTGAACAACCAAATTTAAGACAAAATCAAAATAGACCTATTACAAATCTATTTTTACCATATATTCCTGGCTTATCAAATATAATTTAACAAATATGTAATAAATTTAATATTTGCACTAACTTTAAAACACAAAACACCATTAGATTCCAAGTAACAAAAACAAAACCACACAATATAAACGAAAAAACAAAAAATGTCATTTATAAGATCCCTTGTGAATGTAATAAATTTTATATTGGTTAAACTTCCAGACCATTAGCCAAACGCATAAAAGAACATAGAACATATATTAGAAACACAGAATAATAAACTGGAATGCTTCTAGCATTTTAGCAAAGAAAACTTGTTCAAAAAAACGTAAAATAAAAGAAAGTGCATTTATTTTATTTTTATTTACCTATGCTTGATGCTGAAGTAAATTCAGGTAAACTTAAAATCAATTAACACATCATACCACCCACCTTTCTGGTCTTTTTAAATACTCTACATACACCAGTCCAATAAGCTAGTGTCACTTATGACAAAACGTCATTAAAAAGTAAAAAAAGCTATCAGAATTTCCTAAGTTTTTAAACCATAAATTTTTTAAAATTTAGTTTAATTTTTTGTTTTAGTTTCTGTCTTGACAACGGTGGCCGACTTGGCACCGAAACGTAGACTAATATTTGTGATTTTTTGGGTTTTTTGGAGGTTTTTTTTATTTTTGTTGCAGGCGATCTGCAAGTTCATAGGGGTCAATAGGGCTGGACAGGGTTAGCCCGTATACCCCGGGACCCGGACCAAGAGGGTCCCATTTTCCAAAAAGTAGAAAGGCGAGTAACCCAAATAAAACAAACTGAAACAGATATACTGTGTTAACGTAAATTAAACAGTGGAGCCTATTTTAAAAATAGACTAATAGAATAATAGCAAATCATTTCTTTACCCTAAAACAATGCTAAACAAAAATTTGCCTTGATTTTAAAGCCAGTACGCAGTTTGTTTGATAAGATATTTTAATACAGTAATGAGAATATTTTTATTTTTAAAATAAAAAACCACTGCAATGATAGAAATTAAATAAATACAAAAATGTGCTCCTTCTTAGAAACAGTAATTATTATTATAGATTTGGATTTTTTGTGCATTTTTAAAAAGTCCAGGATTAAATATGTATTTGACATTAAACTGTAATAACATGAAGACATAAACTACAGCTCTTTGTTCTGACTTTGTTACCACTTTGGACATGACATAAAATAAAATTATAATTTCTTCAAACTCAAACACAAACAAAATTTTTGTTCGCATAATTAATAAACATTGTTTTAATAAAAAAATGTAATAGTAACGTGTTTTATTAGTTTTATAACGTTTATAAAATGTGCAGTTTCCACCCAATGAATTACATTTAATGGTAATACTTATATTTTTATTGTTTTTTCTTATTTGAATTTATTTTAATATAACCATTTTATTAAGACAAGGATTAATTTTATGAAAACCCTTATCTCTGTATTTAAATTTATTGCTCATGTAAACAAAAATATAGGGACGTAAAAGTTGAAAACGGACAAGCAGATGATGGATGAATGCCTAGATTTAGAGATGTAGGTTCCTAAGTAAATAAATAAATGAGCGTTCTTATACATAAAAGGAAAATATTTAATTTAAAACACAGTTTTCTGCACCTGCAAAAAATGGGGGGAAACTGCCTAATTTAAATATTTATTAAATTTTTTTTATCTTGAGACGTTCCACAAAAGCTCAAAACCTAAGTACTAACGTATTGTGGGTGCCCTAAGTATGGTAAGAGGAAGTTAATTACGACAGCAGTTAAATATTTAGGAACTTGTAAAAGTAAAAAAAACCTTTGAGGATATAGGCTTTAATTAACTTAATTGAAACTAATATGACAATGACAATAACTTGACAAAAACAAATATATATAAGGTAAATCAAGGTAATAAGAAGGTATAGGGTATATCATAACATTCTTCCCCTCTACCTTGTAACATAGTCACGTAGATAGCTTGGACATCGTCGATTGCATCTCCACGCGGGGCTAAATGTCGCATAGAGACGGTAGTCTCCGTTCCATTTGGCAGACGTACGTGAGCATAGTCGGAATTGGACTGTAATAACTCAACCTCTTCTACGAGAGGATCATATTTGCTATTTCTAACGTTTCTTCTGTAGAAAACTGGTCCAGAGATGGAAAACCAAGTAGGTATTGAACAGCCATTGGTAGATCGACGCGAGTGGTTAAACATTCTTTCGTGAGGGGTGCAGTTGGTAGCCGTACACAACAAAGATCTTATAGAATGAAGAGCATCATGTAAAAGTAGTTCCCACTGAGTTATTTTGAGGTTCTTAGATTTCAAAGCAAGCTGGATTGTTTTCCATATGATACCATTGTATTTTTCACACTGACCGTTTCCTTGCGGATTGTATGCTGTTGTGCGACTAGTTGCTATACCATGAGAATCTAAAAATGACTTTAAACATGAGAGATAAGTGACGTTCCTCGGTCAGAGTGTATGTATGATGGCATGCCAAAAATTGCAAATAGCTGACCTAGACATTTTATTACAGTTGCTGAAGTCATGTCAGAACATGGAAATGCAAACGGAAATCTGAAAATTCATCAATAACAGTAAAAATGTAGTGATTATTTGTTAGTGATGAGACTGGACCTTTAAAGTCAATATTCAGCCTTTCAAACGGTGATGTCGATTTTATGAGAACACCTTAATTCTTGTGAAATTTTGGCTTTAATTTTGCGCATACAGGACATGATGCTGTTACTTTTCAAACATCTTCAATAGAAAACGGTAAATTTTTACAACGGACCCAATAATAAAGCCGAGTAACTCCAGAATGGCATAGGGCATCATGATGTTCATAAAGAGCTTTGATGTTTTGTGTTGCTGAACAAATCCTCGACAGGGTATCAGCTACATTGTTTTTATTTCCAGGTCTATAAATGATGTCATAATGGTAACATGATAACTTCAAACGCTATCTTAAAATCTCTTCTATTTTCTCAATGCTTCCACAATTGCGTAAGCTTCTTTCTCTACTGATAAATGATTTTGCTCTGTTTTAGAAAGAGTACGTGAGAAAAATGCTACTGGCCTTCCAAGCTGAGAAAGTTGCGCACCAATGGCGAACTCTGAAGCATCTGTTTCTACTGTGAACATGGCGTGATCGTCAATTGATGAGACTACAGCATTGGCTATATCTTTTTTCAAATTTTTAAAAGCCAGAATAGCCTCTTCAGACAATGGAAAATTCTTAGTGTGAACTAGTGGTTGGATTTTCTCAGAAGATTTTGGCACCCATTTTGAATAGTCAACAAACATTCCTAGTACACGGCGGAGAGAACTAACATTATTTGGACATGGTAGTTCCAAAAGTGGTCGTAATGGATCAGGGTCTGGTCGGATTGTTTTCTTAGTAATAGTATACCCAAGGAGATTTATAACGTTTGAAGAAATGATACATTTTTCTTGGTTTAGAGTTAAGTTATATTTTGTGACGGTATCCATAAAAAGTTTCAAATTTTTATCATGATGCGACTGATTTATCCCACAAATCGTAACATCGTCCAAATATGCAAATGTGTCTTGCAAACCTTCGTTTCTAATAATATTATCAACTGTTCGTTGGAAAGATGCGACACCATTAGTGACCCCAAATGAAATTCTTCTAAACTGATAAAGTCTGCCACAAGCTTCAAAAGCAGTAAATTTCTTTTCTTTCTTCCTAATAGGAATCTGATGGTAAGGACTACGAAGATCAATAGTGGAAAATACTTCATACTGAGCGACTCGATCAGAAGTGTGAATTTATTAATTGTCTGTAAATAGTCAATCACCACTTGCTTCTTACGATTTTCGATTGTAGTTACTAAGGCCTGTGCGCGCCATGGAGAGTCACTTAATTCAATAATCTTCTCCTTTAATACCTTGTGAATTTCTTGTTCTATAAACTTCGAGTCTGCAGCTGTATACCGACGTGATTTGACTGCGATTGGCTTACAATTTGTTGTTGGTTCTATGTTGGCCATTGCTAGGCTACAAATTGTTAAATAAGGTGAGCAGCTTTTCTTATAATAAAATCAAGGATACTAAGACTTATGGGGGCGTCGTTTCCCATTGGTTAAGAATACAGACTAAAAGAGAAAAAATACTTTTTGCCTCGAAAGATAAATCCAATCTAGGGATAAGATATAATATGTTAATGCTCATTAAGCACACTCTACAAAGTAATAAGGCCCAAAAGATTAAGGGATTTTGTGTTCTGCAATACTTGGCCGCTTATAGGTTAAGGATAGAGTATTGGAAGATAATTTATCCATAGCAAATATGATTGTGTTTTTGATGCTTTAAACCGAACAAGGCTTTTGGCGCTTCAATTTACTTTTAATTTAAAATTCTGCGAGAAGGATACCTGCATTACCCTGCGCTTGTTTTCCAAATCACACTTAGAGACTGGCTTGAGGAAGTGAATGTTAGGGTGAAGAGTACTATCGTCAGCAAAACTATAAGTAAGACCGATTTTGGAAGAGAGAGGATCGTTGATGTGGTGAAAAAGTAGATTTGGTGCTAGTAATCTACCCTGAGGTATTCCAGCATTAATTTGGTTGAAGCTGGGAAAGTAAACATCTACAATTTCTAATATACAATTCGAAAAATAACTAGAAAGCCGAAAACAAAGTGTAGATGGAATATCGTAAAAAGAAGGAGCGCATCATGCCACCTTGTCAAAAGCAAATCTAGAATTCATCAAGAAATTCAAGGAACCTTGTTTCAGTTGTGTAAAACAAAGGAAAAATGATCTGCTGTAGATCTTTTGTAATGAAATTCATATTGTGTGTCAAGTTAAATTATGTGTTTCCTTAGATACTTTGGGATTTAGCAATTAATAAGTTTTTCTATTACCTTTCAAATAATTGAGAAAAAAGATATTGGTTTATAGTTAGAAGGAAGAGTTTCAAGCAGTAAATAATACTGCCATTTGAGCAAGAGATAATTTTATTTCTTATGCTATTGTTTAAGGATCTTTGGCATTTAAAATAGTTTGTTTGTATTGGTTTTCTGCTTTGATGAACGATTTTTAGAACTATAATTTTGGAGGAATTTTTATGAGCATACTTTTTTAAATCTAGCATTATTACTAAATTAAAAAAAAACACATTTTTGGTTTTAGGAATTTAAGTTCTTTTTGTATAAGAAACATGTGCCTCATAAAATATTAGGGAACATAGGTCTCAATGCCCAGTTGAGTTGCTTAAAAATTTCGGATGGATCGTAAAAAGAAACGGAGTAAAGATCTTAAGGGTAAGTGGCAAAGTAATCTCTTAGACCATCCCTGTCTGCTGTTGTAGTGCCAGACCAAAGAATATAAACCTCAATAAGAAGCGACAATATTCGAAGTCCAAAATTTTTAGGAGGGGCAAAGCTGTTTAACTGTCAACCCGCTGCCGGCAGCTATTAGTCCGGGATTTCATGTTTGTTTAGTGCTTGTTGAGTTTTATGTGTTGTTTCATTCGTTTCTTTCAGTTTTGTGGATATCTTTAAAAAACAAAGCACTAAATGTACATAGTAATTGTGATACTTGTAAAAATTATAGATCACAATGCGAATCTTTGGATGTTAATTCTTTGTTAATGTACAGTGTGGATCAGCCAAATGGAATAAATTCAATATTAAATAAATAGGGGCTTATTCAAAAAAATGCTCGGACATATCGATTGGTATTTTTAATTGCGCATTTTTTCAACTTAAACTGTTAATACAGGGTGTGTCATGTGACGGTGGTCAGTATCAACTTTCCTAATTTAAATGCAACATCCTGTATATTATTTTTGGTTTTTTCAAAGCATTCTAGACATATTTTATGTACAATGTCCCATACCTATCTTTAACTGTTTAGTAAATATTAAGCGTTTTCAGGTTTATTCCATCAATTGCCTTTACATCTTTGCCACTTTCGTGGTTACTTTTTGTGCATATACCTACTAGAGGCAGCCGAGTTACATCATGTATAATTACCTTATAAGCATTAATTATCACTCCTAGAAATAGACATAAGAAAGGTTATAAATATAGCTAAAAAAATATATTTTTAGGATGACTTCTGTTAGTTAAGCTTAAACTGTTGTAACTTTAGTATTCGTTCTCGTTCCTCTCAAAAAAATAAATAAATTTGTTACAATTTTCGAGTTTAGTGAAAAATAAAGAGTGTTTTTCTCAAGAAAAATTGTTTTTCAAAAACATCATTCCGTGCCGCTCGGCTGTGCGGACAAGCGTGCGAGGGAATAAGAAGAATAGCTGATAACATTTCTCTCGCGCCTTGTGCTGATGAATTGGCGGAAGGGGTGTATACACTGCCAACAAATTAAGAGAGAGAAAGAAAGAGATGGAGAGAGGTTATACACCTATTCTTGCTTCTCTCTCGCACGCTTGTTCCCAAGGCTGCCTCTAGTAGGTATATGCACAAAAAGTAACTTTCAAGAAATTGGCAAGCATGCGAGCACAATACATCTAAAACCACCTAATATTTCCAAAATAGTTAAAAATAGGTATAAGACATTGTACATGAAGAATCCAAAAATTGACTAATATACAGGGCGTTGCATTTAAATTAGGCAAGTTAGTGTTAGCGACTATTACATGTATAAAAAGAATTTACAGAAAAAAAAGCGCAACCAAAAATACCGATACAATTGTCGAGTTTTTTCGAACACGCCCCCGTTTATTATTATGAATTTATTCCATTTGGCTGATACACACTGTATTATAAAGCTTACGACACTACAAAAAACATTCATGGAGCGTTGCAGCACCCTCCCGATTTGTTTATTAAATATGTTTATAATTTGGAACATGCTTTTAAAACTAAGTTTAAAGATATTTGTATAAAACGGGAAGTTTCACATACACTCTTAGATGAAATGAAATGAATAAAATTTACCCATGCCTACAATGATTTTCCAAAAATGTACATTATAAAATAATTTATTAGGCTTAAAATATTTTATACGATCAAATATACCAATCGTGATCTAAAGTACCAGTCAAAAGATAAGAAAACTAAAAATTATAACACTCATATAATCAATTTATAGTCATGGTAACAAGTCGATGTAACTTTCAGATTTTGTCATTTTGATAAACTGTTTGCCTATTTTTTTTAAAAGTCACTATTTTCTATCTCACCTTGAACATTCAAGCTCTAACCTTGGCATTTAGCCTTTATAAAACTAAAATTGTTTATTTTAGTGATGATTCGAGCCACCTTGATTATCAAGTTCCACTCTATTCTTTCCAAAATATCTATAGAGATTTTTTCCAAATTATAAACCTACTTTCAAATTTAATTAATTTAATGGGGAACCCTCTTTTTATTAACGCATGCTGTAGATTGTATATTAATATATTCTTACTAAGAAATTTTGTTGTTGTTACCAAGAGGAAATGCTAAATAATATGTTTATGTAATAAAAAAATTAAAGTACATTGTACTGTTTTTTTTACAGTTAAAATGAAAGGATATACATTTATAGTAAAGGTAAGTATTAAGGTGTATATTTTGTTTTACAAAAAAAAAATCCCTTCACCCCAATTTTTTACCCCAAAAAACCCATAGAATCACATACCCTAAAACTTTCTTTTTTTTTGAAATGGGAAAATGTACATCAAAGTAATTAGCGGAAGCAAAACTGTATACTATTCGTTTTCCAAATGTTATACAGTCAAATTAGTTAGACGTAAAATGGATTACAAATTTAATTCTGCATAGGTACTCGAAGACCTCAAAAACCATATATTAACACTTACCCACTTATTGTTTTATTACAATTTTAAAATAACGATTTCTTATAATTATTTTACATCTGTTCACACAAAAATTACATAATATTAATTTTTTTAAAAAAAATTGCAACATTTAATCCCCTGTAAACATCGCTTTGCCCAAAACTAATTATTCTCCTGTATAAAAGGCTTATACGAAAAAAGTTTTTATGAATTTATAAATTTTTTTCGTGTCTTTCTATGTCCGGGAGATTTTTGACATATTCTAACGCCATTTGGAAAATACAGGATAATTTAAACAACATATGTTATGGTTTAATGAGAGAAATAAGACAAAAATGTTATATAAATATGGATTTAAAACTTAGTACACTCAGAAGACTGACACCTTCTACTGATATACTTTTTTTTACCATTATCGATGATTGGCGCATTTTCAGCAAATTTTTTTTTAGTGTTTTACGGTTTTTTTGTCGCAACTTGATTTTTATTGTCTGCTTAGTTTTGGATAAAAAGGTGCTTCTAAATTGCCTCCATAACCCTATATTGGTTTGTCGAATTTTCCTGGGGTTTTAAAAATAATCAATGTGCTACTTACGTTTTTTGTATAATATACATAATTATGATTTTACAAAAAAATAATCACACCAAACACAATAAAAAAAATATAAAGCTGTTTTTTAAATTTTTAATTATTACCTCAATCTTAAACTTTACTTCTTGGTTTTTTCTTGGGCGTATTTATGCGTAGCGAAAAAAAATAGTGCTAAACATAAAAAATTAAAAAAGTTTTTTTAAATCTGGACAAAAACAATTACATGTTGTGACTCTTGTATAAATCTTTTCTATTTTAATCATAAAGATGCTTTCTATTTTGTGCAAATTTTGTTAATTAATAAAATCCTAGACAAGCACCTTCTGTAGCACACCATTGTCGGTACCATTCGTTGGAACTCAATATTTACCAATGAAGCATGCATACGTTAAAAATATATAACATTGAACAATATCTTATTTTGCACCATAAAACACTCAAAAATTTTAAAGAATTAGAACATTATGAAAGCACCAGCCTAATATTAAGAATGTTGTAAAAAAATTGGAAATAAAAAAAGGTAATAACTAAGTTTGATTTTTTGTTTAACAGATTTATAAGATTTTTAAACATATTCGAAGAAAGATAAGAAAGTAATATCTGAGCAAATCCTAAAGCAATTAATAAAAATAGTTACTATAAACCTATTGCCAAATATATCTCTTTAAACGTATTAAGAACATAAGAAAGTTTAAAGCATGATACCATAAAAATATTATAAATTAAAAAAATACTTAATTATTATAAAAACACTTAATTATTATACCATCTTTTAATTGTATATTTAAATTTTATAATTTATTGAAGCAAACATTGGATAAATTATTCAACACCATCTGAAGCAATATAAAACCAATATCATATTTCTTTTGTCTGTGTCTACTCCAATAACTTTTTACTTTTTTCCACAAAGAACCGTTAGAACTGATATATTTCCTTTAGAAAATGTGTGTTCAATTTCATTACGAAATCTTGCGTGAAGAAAGCCATTAGGAGTCGGAACTTGACACTTTTCTCTAAAATTAAAAAAGTTGGGAAAGTCATATATCACAAAAAACATACAGAGAGCGCGCGCAATGGTTACGACCACAAATTATCCAACCGATCTGAAGGGTCTTCCGTTTATTTCAACTCTGTATGCATCCCGACGCGCACGGACGCCTATCTTGTGCTCAGTTTGATATCGTCGCGACACTCGTAAAAACGCCAGAGGTGCCTAATACAATTTCATTAGAGGCTTACTTGACTTGACCCTGAATAGCTTATGATTGGCTATAAAAACAAATTACAGGGTCACATGACAATTCATGGAAAGTTAAGAATGTAGAAAAGACTTTTATTAGGGCTCTGTTAACAAGTGATGTGATAAAAAAAACATGCGTAACCCAACAATAATTATTGGTGCTTTTTATTCTGTACTTTTATTTAAAATTCAAGGTAGGATACTATTATTTGTGCCCTAGTGTTATAGGTTTTATTTAATTTTTTTCGTGCATAATATGGGCCTTTTTAATACTTACAATTTAAACAAGTTTAGCGGTTTTTAAGGAACTTTGTTTTGGCTACCGGTACAACGCAGGCTTGAAGCTGCGTCATGCGCTTTTGCAGCACAATATTTTATGCAAAAATTTTGTTGTTCAATGTTGTATTTAAAATTTAAAACTAATATAAAATTGTCTTGTGTCAAAAACTGTATGAATTTATGTTATGTTAGTTGGAAATATGGGTTATAACTAAAGACGTTAATATAAAATGGCCAGTCGGCATATAATTTGAATAACAAACAACAAATTACAAATAATTTGCAATATAAATGCAATCAATTTATATTACTACTATAATTTTTTTTATTTTTTTTGAAACATCCTAAACATGATATAATGTTGGTAACTGCTTAAAAATATCAAGTAAAAATATATGGGCTATGGCCGATACCTAGTTACTTTAACAATTTTTATAATATCGATAATTAGAAATATTATTTTATTGGTTTTAACAAGTACCTAACATTTTGTAAAAATGATACCCATTATTAGTGATAAAGGATCACATGACAATCCATGGAAAGTTAGGAAAGTAGTAAAGACTTTTATAAAGGCTCTGTTACCAATTGATGTGATAAAAAAAACATGCGTAACCCAACAATAATTATTGATGCTTTTTATTCTGTGCTTTTATTTAAAATTAAAGGTAGGATACTATCATTTGTGCCCTAGTGTTATAGGTTTTGTTTAATTTTTTTTGTGTATGATATGGAGCTTTTTAATACATAAAATTTAAACAAGTTTAGCGGTTTTTTAGGAACTTTTTTTGGCTACCGGTACAACGCAGGCTTGAAGCTGCGTCATGCGCTTTTGCTGCACAATATTTGTGTTTTTCTGATTTTAAGCAAAAATTTGGTTGTTTAATGTTGTATTTAGGATTTAAAGCTAATATAAAATTGTCTTGTATTAAAAACTGTATGAATTTATGTTATTTTTAGTTGTAAATATGGGTTCTTACTGAAGGACTTAATAAAAAGTTGCCAGGCGGCATATTATTAGAATAACAAACAACAACTTACAAATAATTTGCAATATAGATGCAATTAATTTAAATTATTAACAGAAAACATTTTTCATAAGAAACATTCTAAATATGATATAAAAAATGGTTACTGCTTAAAAATTATAAGTAAAAATATATTGACTAGGGCCGATACCTAGTTACTTTAACAATTTTTATAATATCGATAATTATAAATATAATTTTATTGGTTTTAACAAGTACCTAACACTTTGTAAAAATGATACCCATTATTAGTGATAAAGGGTCACATGACAATCCATGGAAAGTTAGGAAAGTAGTAAAAACTTTTATAAAGGCTCTGTTACCAAGTGATGTCATAAAAAAAAACATGCGTAACCCAACAATAATTATTGATGCTTTTTATTCTGTACTTTTATTTAAAATTAAAGGTAGGATACTATTATTTGTGCCCCAGTGTTATAGTTTTTGTTTAATTTTTTTCGTGCATGATATGGGGCTTTTTAATACTTACAATTTAAACAAGTTTAGCGGTTTTTAAGGAACTTTGTTTTGGCTACCGGTACAACGCAGGCTTAAAGGTACGTCATGCGCTTTTGCAGCACAATACTTGTGTTTTTCTGATTTTATGCAAAAATTTGGTTTTTTAATGTTGTATTTAGGATTTTAAACTAATATAAAATTGTCCTGTGTCAAAAACTGTGTGAATTTAGGTTATTTTTAGTTGGAAATATGGGTTCCTACTAAAGAGGTTAATATAAAATGGCCAGTCGGCATATAATTAGAATAACTAACAACAACTTACAAATAATTTGCAATATAGATGCCATCAATTTAAATTATTAACAGAAAACGTTTTTATCAGAAACATTCTAAATATAATATAAAAAATGGTTACTCTTAAAAAATTCTAAGTAAAAATATATTGACTATTGCCGATACCTAGTTATTTTAACAATTTTTATAACATCGATAATAAAAATATTATTTTATTAGTTTAAACAAGTAACATTTTGTTAAGATAATACCCATTATTAGTGATAAAGGGTCACATGACAATCCATGGAAAGTTAGGAATGTAGTAAAGACTTTTACAAAGGCTCTGTTACCAAGTGATGTGATAATAAAAAAAATACTACTTGTAGTACTGATTTGAAAAAGTGGAAATCAGTACTACAAATAGTATTTTTTCTTGATAATTGAAAATTGATTTCCATCAAGTAACAGCCGACTCTATCAATTATATAAAAAAAACATGCGTAACCCAACAATAATTATCGCTGCTTTTTATTTTATACTTTTATTTAAAGTTAAAGGTACACTTTTATTTGTGCCATGGTGTTTTGGGTTTTGTTTATTTTTTTAGTGCATAATATGGGGCTTTTTAATACATACAATCTAATCAAATTTAGCGGTTTTTTAGGAACTTTGTTTTGGCTACCGGTGCAACGCAGGCTAGAAGCTGCGTAATGCGCTTTTTGTGTTTATTTGATTTAATGCAAAAATTTAGTTATTTAATGTCGGATTAGGATAAATAACTTATATTAAATTGTTTTGTGAAAAAAACATTTGCAATTTAAAAGCAAGCATTTTAAATTAATAACATAAAACAGTTTTTGTAAAAAATCCTAAATATCACAAATTTTGGTTATGGCTTAATAATTATAAGTAAAAATATATAGGATATGACCGGTGCCTATTTACTTTAACCATTTTTATAATATCGGTACCCAAAAATAATATTTTATTAGTTTTAACTACATTAAAAATGTACCTTAAAACAAATCTTGGGTTTCCAGTGATATTTTGTGAAGATGATACCCAGTGTTTGAAGCAAAATTGACAAAAAATGACTCCTTGCAAATATTTTTTTATTGGCTAAGAGAAACCTTTCATACCCAATTAACGCTTTTGCCAAATATTTTGTAATACGAAATTCTTTAACAGAATTCCAATTATTTAAAATTCATATAAAACTGTCCGCGAAAAGTATATTTACGTTATAAGGGGCTAACCTCACATTGATTATGTGAGGCACGTGATATCCAAATGTCATTTCATCATTCGTGGATCAACAACAATAATATCATACCGGGGGTTGTATTGAGTAACCCTTATTCAAGCAAGCAACAATAGTCATTTATAGCATTTAGTTAGCGGTTTTCTTTTGTATTTTGTGGTTAGCGGACTTAATTGTTATTGTAATATATTCGCGAGCTTTTTATTGGGTGTTTTATTGCTGCTTATATTTTACTTGAGTTTGTTTCTTTGAGTAAGGTTTTAATTGTCTGATTGTGCCGTGACTGATTTAAAACACCGATATTTATTGTATGATGCTTAATAACTTTAGCAAAAAGTCATTTTATACAATTTAAACTTTTTTATCACAAGGATTTAATGGTGTTTGACACGTTTGACACAAAACACGAAAAAAAAACGTTTGTTGTTAATCCACGAACCTCTGGTGACGTCTCGCGCACATGCTCAATTCACAACATAGATCGACAGGCGACCGGAGCTAAGTTCCAATATTACATCCGGAATGAAAGAGGAATAAATAAAATAGCAAGCGAATAAAATACAAGCGAAGCTATTTCAAATTTTGAAGCACTTTTGATTTTCAATCAGTGGATAAGTGCCATTTTTATTTGTTTATTTAAAGTAAAATACTCTAATCGGTTCATCTTTGTCCGACCAAAACAGATAAAGAAAAACGTTGTGCTTTATTTTAAGAAGTTAGTAAACTATGGTTACAACAATAAAAAATTTATTACTATTACATTGCATTGGTTCTAAAAGTCAGTAATTATGATTACTTACGAGGTGTTTTCTTAAACAATAATAAACAGTTTTTAGAGCTTCGACCTGTTTTTTGTAATTTTTTTGTGGTAATTGCGATGCTTTTTTACGGTGTAATTGTCCTTTACCTTTATTGTGCTAACCACAACTAACCAATCTATATTAAATATGAAAAAAGAAACACGATGAATTTACTCTTTTCGTTTCGAATTAAATAAATTAACGAAGCAAAAAAAACACATACTAAAACTCGGCAAACCCCTTGTGTCGTCACACCGATAATCGTCTGGCGGTAAATTTAAAGAACTAGGCGTCAATTTTTTAAAATTTTATTTACACCAAAAAATTTTTTTTTTTCGGAAAAATTCATGTAAGAAATGGTTCTTTAATAGACAAAGAAAGAGATTTGACGTACTTTAGATTTAAATTTTTGGGGGGGGGCATTCCAAACTGATACAAAAATATTATTTCCAATAAGAATTAAAAGTGGTATTGCGTATGCATAATTCTATTGTAAATCAAAAAATACAGGTTTTCTTCTGGATTATTTAAAATATCTAGAAGGGTAATTCCTTAGGTGTTTTTTATGAAAAAAAAGTTTAAATTATTATACGTCGAAAAAAATCTTCTTTTCAAAATACAGTTACAATTTAGTATCTCTTTGTGTTAAAAATGTATTCGCTTTACCAGGGGCGTGCGCGTAACACTATAGTATAATATTATTTTTATATTTATAAATTTATCAAGCAACCCACTAATATTTCTAAATTTGTAAATTTTATTTGTAATTCTTATTTGATACCTGACATAGGATGTCCCTTATAATTGTTTTACTTGCAGCTAAGTGTAAAAGAAAAAAATTATTTTATTAAAATAATTATGAAAACTAAATTTATTTTACAATGTACACATATCTTGTTTTTAAAATAATTAAAACCATGGTATAACCATAATAAACAAAAAATAATAACCTATCAAAACTAATAAGCATTGTTAAGATTTAAAGTTTAAAAAATTAAAACATATACCGCCGAGTGATGATCGCGTTGTTAAATTTAGCAATTGTTAAAAGTTAACAACGGTTTAGAATGTTTAACAAAATGTCATTGTCAGTGTTATTCAATGATTTTAGTAGGCAACCTCTCAAAATCTGACATTTTTTTAAACATTCTAAACCGTTGTTAACTTAGCAATTGTTAAAAGTTAACAACGGTTTAGAATGTTTAACAAAATGTCATTGTCAGTATTATTTAATGATTTAAGCAGGCAACCTGTCAAAATCTAACATTTTGTTAAACATTCTAAACCGTTGTTAATTGTAGCAAATGTTAAAAGTTAACAACGGTATAGAATGTTTAACAAAATGTCATATTTGACAGGTTGCCTACTAAAATCATTAAATAACACTGACAATGAAGTTTTGTTAAACATTCTAAACCGTTATATTTATATCCGGTGCTATAGCGTTCTACGGCTTCGGTTCCCAGTTTCCAGCCTCTTCTATCCTCCCAGTCACCTGGCTGAAGATCGCGTTCTGACATGGCTTTTTGTATACCCCCCATCTATGTGGTCTTTGGCCTTC
Source organism: Listronotus oregonensis (assembly GCA_019359885.1). Classification (NCBI taxonomy): domain Eukaryota; kingdom Metazoa; phylum Arthropoda; class Insecta; order Coleoptera; family Curculionidae; genus Listronotus; species Listronotus oregonensis. Next base: position 57,375 of record JAHBCN010003823.1, read on the forward strand.
CTCTTTTTTGTCTTTCTGGTGGTACCCATCTCAGTAATGTTTTTGGTCTTTGGTTGCTCATTCTCTCTACATGTCCATACCATACAAGTTGCCAGCATTGGATTTCTTCTATAATTGGTGTCTCGACTTTCCCCCTATTTCCCTAACTCGGTAATTTGTGACTCATTCTATCCTTGAGATTCCGGCCGCTCGTCTCCAAAAATCCATCTCAAGGGCGAAAAGTTTACGTTCTAAGGCTTTTGTTAGTTGCCATACCTCACATCCATACAGCACTAAGATGTTTCCTTTCCCGAGATATGCTCTGGGACCACAGTATCGAGTTTAAGCATCCTATTACTTTTTACCCCTTTATGATCCTTTCGGTTATCTCTTTCAAAACCGTTGTTAACTTTTAACAATTGCTAAAACGGCCAGTGATGATCTGTTATTAGTAGCAATGGACTGCAATTGTTAAAAGTTAACAATGATTTAAATCTTTAACAAATGTGGATTGACAGGTTGCCTACTAAAATCATTGAATAACCCTGACCATGATGTTTTGTTAAACTTCTAAACCGTTGTTAACTTTTAACAATTGCTAAGTCCATTGTAAATTAACAACGAGATCATCACTCGGCCGTTTTGGTGTTAAAAGTTAACAACGGTTTAGAATGTTTAACAAAACGTCATTTTCAGTGTTATTTAATGATTTTAGTAGGCAACCTGTCAAAATCTGACATTTTATTAAACATTCTAAACCGTCGCGAACTTAGCAATTGTTAAAAGTTAACAACGCCTATAGATTTTGGGATAATTAAAACAAACCGAAAAAAATAAAATAATACATCCTGTATTTCCATTTTTAACATAATATATGATATTAAAAACTTTTTTTCATAAAAACTCTTGGGTAATCACACTCTTAAATATTTAGGAGACTACAAAGAAAACACTCTTTAAACCCCATTGGTATATATTTATTTATTTCTTGTGGGATTTATTTTTGATCTTATCTTTATACATATTCCATATTATTTTAAATCTAATTAAAAATCTATATTTATATATGCTCGTAATTGTGTAAACATCTAGTGTCAAAATCTTCGTTGAGAGACTTAGAAAAAACAAAGGAGACAAGAGACGAAAATCTACGACTCTCGGCGAGACTCTGAGTGACATACCCACTAGGGTTAGTGAAACCTTTGATAATTATAATTTTAAAATAGCTTTTGTTTTGGTGAAGTCATTTAACTAACATAAATTCTAAAAAATATTTTAAAAAATTAGATTTTAAAGAATTATCATGACTTAGATATAAACTCACTAAAAAGATATTTAAAAATTCCATTTCCGATTTAGTGTCCGAATGTAAACTGATATGTTTATTGTTTTGCTTGTATAAATAGTTTGCTGGCAAGCACAGGTGTGAACATCTGGAGGCAAGAGAGTTTTCTGATTGATAATTTGGAATTCACTTTGTGACAATAAAATATGTTTAAGAAGTACTTATTTATCTACGACTGAATCTACTACCCTTTTATTTTATAAGTTAAAAAATTGGTTCCTGTCTGGAAAGTCAATGGTATTAAACATTATTTTTTAATTGACCTTGAATATACCTAATGGTAAATACCGGACGCGATCACAATCACGTGTTTATCCCTTTAAATTGGTCGCGAATTCTATCTCTCTTGGATTTTATTTGCTATGTCTACTATCTCCTCTTGTTGAAAAGAATTATTACTCTTTGATATTGTTTTATAGTAAAAATGTATTTATTACCAAAATAAAGTGGGGCTTTTATTGCTCATAGCCTTACTGATAAAAAATTAAAATGTTAAGTAACTTTGGAAATTTTAAAGCAATTAAAATTTAAACCTAATTTTAACGTAGCTTACTTTCCAAGATATTAACTAACAACAAGCTCTCTTAAAGCATATTTCTAATATGCTTACCTTAAATAACTAATCTTTTTAAAAAGTTATTTCCTTTAATAAAAGCATTTTGCAGAGAAAGGAGTTTTATTGTATCAATAATACATGGTTATAATAAATGGTTAATTTTCTCAAAAAAATTAAATGCTTTGGTATAATTTTTTTTTCATAAAAAAGTAGCTAAATAATGCCTAAACAAGCTCGCGAAAACCGTATCTGTCGAAATACCGAAAAAAGCCCTCTAGCGGCGACATGTAAAACTAACCAAACCTCAAATAATATAACATTTATAGTCCAAAAATAGCTCTTTTTAACTAGCCCAAGTTTGTTAAAATCGGCTTAGCCGTTTAGAAAATACAGAGTGTTTTTTACGGAAACCTTTAAATACCCCCACCACTTTATTTTTAGAGATACAGCAAAAATTCTCAAACAAAAAAGGTTTATATTATACTCGACTTAAAAGATCAGGTATTTTTTTGTTAGGTTAATATAGCAAAATTCACAGAAACATCACTTTTTTAGATTCAAGATTGCAGTTACGCCCCCTAGCGGCCATATCAGAAACTTGAAAATAATTTCCAGCTATTTCTCTTGACCTCTTTTACTAAAAATATTTTTTCCCCAACGCTGTGCGATAAACATTTTCTGAGATACAGCCGGCGTCCTTTCTTATTTGGACAACCGGTACAGTGAGTGTCTACGCGAAGTAAAAGGCAGTTTATTGATACGAGATTTACTGATCAGAAGGTCTAAAGAAAAGTTCCATAGTCTAAATACTTTCGGGATAAAAGAATGAACAAAATTGAAAGTTTGAGGCCTCTACAGTTAGACTGTGAAAGGATGCATAAAAGTGGCAGTGTCTGTTACTCTGTTGGTTTTGGCCAGAACTGAAAGAAATAATATTGGCTTATTTCTTGGAGCAGAAACCGTAAAAATATCTATAAAAGGCGACAGTTCTTCCCCAGCTCGTGTCAGTGGGTAAGAGATAAGCTTTCTTGTGGGAACAAGATTAGTATTAAGGTAAACGACCTTTTAAATGGAATAAAAAATGCTACGACTTTTGAAAGACGACATTCTCCAGATTTTTTAACAATATTTCAGGCAGATTCGAATTTCTGGGTTAAAAATGAAATTTAAGCATTATTTAAGCTACTGTGGCTATGGATTTATTATGCCTATAGCAATTAAGAACGTTCTAAAAAAACGCCCACAAGGTTACATGTTCCTTTGTTCCGCACAATAAGAAATGCTTACTTACTTATTCATAACAGTAATTTTTTTAAAAATCTTGATAAATGTGTTATTTCTTAATATTTTGTTAATATTTATAAATTTAAAATAATATTTTTATTCTTAGAGGACTAAAAGCATCATTTCTCTTTTTTTTTCGTTGTAAAATTTTGCTTAAAACTGTAAACAAACAGAAAATATAATATAAGTAGGTATGTTTACCTTTTCATAAAATACCTTAGTTATAAGGTACAAAAATTGTAGTTAGGTATAAATATTCATTAATAATTTTTAAATACTTAATACCTGTCCGCAGTATGGTATTTCTTTTATATTTAAAAAATAACCTTTATTTTATCAATTTTTTTAATTTAAAAATTTATGAGAGTCTTATATTTTAATACCTTTTACCAAATTTGTGAATTTAAATTATTTCCTTTCTTCTGAAAAGCCCGGAAGCATTGTATTACTAAATTAAGTGTCACGGATATATTTTTCGTTTTCCTTTTCCTTCTCCTAGTAAAATTTTAGATGAAGTTGTATACAAACAAAGAATATAATTAAATTATTTTTCTCGCTTTATACAAGATTTGCAAAAGAAGAAAAACAAACTGCATTAAATTATTAAAATAGTTTTTGACATTTTTCTTTTAAGCTTTATGTTAGCAAGATTAAAAATTAAATTAAAATATCAGTTTACAGAAATAGTTATATTTTTTTTATTAGAAGAATCCAAACCAATTTTTTAGTATTGGTAACCTAGTTAGTTATGGTTTTAAACCAATTTTATGAAATTGTAGAGTAATTTTCACTGAAAAAATGAAGTAAGCCATATTATTAAAGCACTAATCTTTTACCAGTTATTGTACGCAAACTTAAAATATGTTTGTCAAAGTAATATTTAAAAGCCATGCTTAAAAGCGTAGTTTTAGTGCTTCTATTTTAAGTTGTTTAAGAAAAAAATGTTGTAGAAAGATTTATCCTATAAAAACGTTTAAAAGATATTCTTAACCATACTAGTTTAGTGGGATAAGTAATAAAAGCATTACCAACGAAAAACGTAAAAACATTAAAGAAAAAAGAAGAAAACAAATCCTACCTACTTTATTGGTAAAAGCTAAAAGCTACAAAAATTAAGACATTACTATAAAATGACTGTTACTTAAAAATGTAAAATGTAGATGGCTCAAAAAAAAAAGAAACACTTTTTCTGTTTATTTGGTTGGTGGAGGGTTTTACACAACTTTAGGTGTTAGTTAACTTCTTAATGCCAGAAGTATAAGGAAAATAAAAAAAAAGGGAATTTTAAAAGGTAGGATGGAAATTCACATAAATGTTATGGGAAAGCTACCTGAAGGTGGGGAGGTCCATTAAATATAAGCTTATCTTTTGCCTAAGTACATAAAGATCTTCAAATAGTTTAAATAATATGGACAATCTGTACCAGTTAGTTCACTTAAATTTTTTTAAATGGTATTTTTAGATAAAATATCTTACAGTTTAAAACAAGCATATGTTACTTTTATTATTAATGAACAACATAAATATAGAGTGTATTTTATATATTATATCGGTGGATACAATAAATTTTTCTGTTAAATTAGAAAAGTGTTCATAAGATTTTCAATTTTTAAACTTTTTAAACATGGTCACTTTCAATAAAACTGAATATTTTTAACTTCCAAAATCATGTAACCCTCGCCAATTTTTAAAAACCACAGTTACTTTAAAAACCCAATTATAATTTAAAAATCTTAATGTTATCAATATTATTTAAATACTTTAAATATATATACACAGGATGGCCCGTTTTATAATCGGGAATTTAAAACCGTATTAAGTACTTAAAAATATTAAGAAAATACAGTTAAACCTATAGAAAAATGAATTCATTAGGGGCTTATCTTTAAAAAAATAATTTTTTTTTCGTTTTTTTCAAAAAACCTCTTAAGATATCACTTTCATTTTAAATATCATCATCACCTAAAAAACCAATATAACCGATTAAGGATTTTCTGTTAAAGCAGTGGCGTTCGTGGGGACGATTTAAATATTTTAACAAATTAAAAATATTTTCCCCTTTTTTTAAAATTTTTTAATTGCACACCCCGATGCGCTAAACCAAAATTGCAAATTTCCTCTTGACACTTTTCGCTACCCTTACCCGTTTAGGAGATAAATGGCAATTAAATGAATAAGAAATTATTAAATTATAAAAAGTTTTTAAAAACCCACAATTTTAATGAAAATAATAAATTACAACAATTAACAAAAAGAAAACAATGCACTATAATAATTAAAAGTGTGTACCTACTTAATGATAAATAAAAACAATAACAATTTTAATAATAATCTACAATTTTTGTTCAATGCTATTATTCTTTTATGGCACCCGACCAAATTTAAACCCCTTTCCTCTGATTTGATCCCAATTTTTTTGGAAGCGTATGGCATGCTTCTTGAATTCTTAATATTAACTGTTCCCTTGTGCCCCCAAACACATAGTATAAACTAACCCACAAGGGTTGGCAAAAAATCAAAACTTAAAGGTCTGGTGACCTGGGGGGACTGCAGCGGGGCCCTCTACCTGGTTGATACCCTTACACCGGCAAACGTGCCCATTCCGGAAAATTATTATTGCCCAATTTCTGATATTATTTCCTTAATGGGCTGGTGCGCCATCCATTTGGAAACCCCGCTTTGGTCTTCTATTGAGAGGAATGTTTTCTAAACAATCTGGTGGTCATTTTCCAAAAATTTTAAAAACTTGGAGTTGAGCCGGGGAGGTAAAAATGAGGGCCGCAAAGCTGATTATCTTCACTCCTAACCATTAAATTTACACTAAAATTTGGTTTGAAATGCCCCGGGCCTAATTTCGTGAGGGTTTTTTTTGTGACCACATTTCAAATTGTAAAATTTACTTTACCTCCTGGTGAGCATGGCTTATCAGTCCATATAATTTTTTTTAAAAACCGATTATTCTCTTTCGACTTGCCTAATATCCCAAATGAAAAAATTGATTCGTCTTGGACCATCTTCTGGTAATAAATGTTGGACGGTTTTTAAATGATAAGGTTTCTTCCGTCTTTGATGGGTTTAAAACGCAAATTTTAGTTTTTGAAACAACTACATTGCGCGTACGTAACTGTCTAACAGCATTTCGACCACTTAGACGATTATTTTCTTTAAAGCTTTTGAATCTCTTCTGGTTTTCTCATCTCTTTCAATAACGTTTCTTCGGTTCTTCTGCAATCCATATTCTCGGAAACAACGGGCGTGTTAACAAAAACTTGAGCGTCTGGACTCTTCCCATTTCTAAATCGTCTTTTCCTAGAAACTTCTTCCGGAAAATTTCCTTGCAAAAAACCCTAAATAAGTGGATTCGGGATATTCAGCATTTGTAAATAAGTTTGGCATTTTTAACAAAAAATAACAATAAATCCGAAGAATAATAAACAATAATTATTTCCACTTTGACATCTCAAATTTTAGGAACAACGCCAACCTTTACCAGTCCCCTACGGAAAGATGTACAGTTTGTAATTTTATTGTGTGTTTGTATTTTAAAAGCTTCATTTATTTTTTGTGGGGGACTTGGTAAGTCTTTTTATAATTACGTGTGTTTATATTTGATGTTATTCACAAAGGGAAAAATTTCATTTATCTCCTTATTTAAAATGCCATTTATCTCCTAAACGGCTAATGGTAGCGAAAAGTGTCAAGGTAACATTTGTTCGGGTTTTGGGTTTAGCGCATGGTGTGCAATTAAAATTTTAAAACAGTGGCGTACCATATTTTTAATTTGTTAAAATATTTAAATCGTCCTCACGAACGCCTACTTTAACCTTAATCGGTGCTATACGTTTGCCTTTAGGTGATGATGATATGGTTAAAATATGAAAGTGATATCTTAAGAGGTTTTGAAAAAATCGAAAAAAACATTATTTTTTAAAGATTTTAGCGCCCTCTACAGTCGAAAAATATGCATTTTTCGATATAGGTTTAACTGTATTTTCTTAATATTTTTAAAATACTTAATACCTTCCAAAAGTCTCCCGATTATAAATCTGGACCACCCCGTTTTATATATATATATATATATATATATATATATATATATATATATATATATATATATATATATATATATATATATATATATATATATATATATATATATATATATATATATATATAATATATATATATATATATATATTATATATATATATATATATATATATATATATATATATATATATATTATATATATATATATATATATATATATATATATATATATATATATATATATATATATATATATATATATATATATATATATATATATATATATATATATAATATATATATATATATATTATATACCAAGATTGTGGTTTTTGGGTTTAAGTCAGATTAGGCTTTATTTATAAGTAAAACTCTTTGTTATTACTACCGAGCTTTCGAGAATTTATTGTTCCCTTCATCGGGGCTGAAAAAATACAGAGAAAAGCGTTAAAATTAAGATCTTAAATATAAAGAACAAATGGATTACCTTGGGTACAACGTGAGTATTAATTGAAGTATTGTTGCAACACTCAAGAACATCAGAACCCATATTAATTAACTATACATAACGATTAATTAGCTACATGCCGATTACAATTCACCATGTGTTTAAACTATACCATAACCTCACTTGTTACCGGCATGGTTTTTTTACAGAACTATGAAGCGATAAGAGAATAACATTCTTTTTGCAGGTTACTGCATGAAGATTCGTGGTTCTCGCGAAAGAAATCTGCGGATCACTACGCGGAACTGATATTAGATGTCGCCAGCTGTGGGTGTCGTCACCCCACCTCCTGTCACTAAGGGGATGACGGCTCTCAAAGCTGGGTACTGTCTCACTAGATGGCGCGATGGGAGTGAATCGCATCCCTCTCACTAGGAGGCGACTCACCCCACTAGTGTAATTTCTTCCCCTTTCGCTTTTTTGACAATGTTACAGTTTATTGTTTCAAATTATTAATTTTAATTTATTATATATTAAGAAACTATGATAATTAAAGAACAAACTTATATCAAGTGGGTATTTTGCAAGTTTAGAGTTACAGGAAGAGAAAACAAGCTTAAAGATAGAAATAAAAAATAAAGAACAATTTTTTATGTTAACTTATAAATATCTACATGTATTAGTGTATAACAAGCTAGTAAGAATTTGCAATGAAATCATGAATCCACAGAAGAGACCGAGGCGGCAGACCGGTCCCCTGAGCTGGCATTTACAGTGATTATATAAGAGTATACTGCGTTCAGTTCAGCAATATCTCTTTTTTTGTTGATTCAGTTGTTAGATAAATGTGTTTCAGCCATCTCAAGAAACAGTCGCTTTTTTAAATTATTTTCTGTATGTAAAATGGAGACTGATGTATAGTCCGGTTCATGTCCTGTATCCAGGGCATGTTCTGCTAAAAGCATGACCAGCAAGAAGCTAAATCTCTCATGATCTATAATCAAATGGCACCAAAATTTTATGGTTTGCCTAAGATCCACAAACCCACTCTTTTCGTTAGGGCCATAATATCGTCTATTAATGCTCTAATAGTAAACTTTCTAATTTAGTCACAGATATACTAACCCAGGCTTATGCAGGGGCAATGAATACTACATGCCAGACTCTTTTCAATTTGCAGAATTTATAAATGATTTCCAGCTTCCTGAAAATTACGTACTAATTAGCCTTGATGTGGTCTCACTGTACAGTAACATACCTCATAGTCTTGTAATGCAGAGTATCCAACGAAGATGGATCACCATCTCTCAATCACATCCATTCCAAAAAGCAATTTTGAAATTGTAGAATTCTTTTCAAAACCACATATTGTCAATTTAACAACAAATTCTATAAAGAAATCTTTGGCACACCAATGGGTGCTACGCTATCTCAATCTTGGCTCAGTATGTATGGACGATTTACTTAATAATTGCATTCCTAAACTATCATTTCAATTACCCTTTATAAAAAAATATGTAGATGATATAGTTTGTGCCATACCACTTAATAAGAACCAAGAAACCTTAACGGTATTCAATTCTTAAACCAACACATACAGTTTACAATTGAGGGGAACATGATAATAGTGTACCCTTCTTAGACACTAGGTTAATCCGAACAGAAGCTAACAAAGTAATTTTAGACTGGTATGTAAAACCTACCTACTCAGGAAGGTACATGAATTACCATTCATACCACACTGAAAAAATGAAAATTAACTTGGTTTTAGCACTAAAATCTAGGATTAACAAAATCAGCCATCAATCTTTTAAACAAAAAAACATGGACAAACTGTATCATACATTATTAGATAACTCTTTTCCCCAAATAAATTATTAAAAAAACTATTCTACAACACTAGACAGTCCACTACAGTACAAAATCCAATGATTGGTGAAGGCACTCCTGATATCTCTGCATTTCTCTCTAACAATAGGCTTATGTACTACTATGCTCTTCCAGCAATAAACAATGTCACTACTAAAATCATAAAGTTTTCAAAAACGTACAGATTATTAAAATCACACAAAGTTTTCTAAAAAAGTTGGAAATTTATTCACTCCTTTAAAAGATACAGAATGCAATCACTCATAAACCAGGAGTGGTTTATAGCATTCCTTGCTCCTCCTGCAACCAGGTATACATAGGACAAACTGCAAGAGTCCTTAAAGACAGATTAACGTCACACAGAAGAAGTGATTGTAGACTGCAGAAACGTTCTTGTGCTTTAGCAAGGTATGCCCTGGATACAGGACATGAACCGGACTATACATCAGTCTCCATTTTACATACAGAAAATAATTTAAAAAAGCGACTGTTTCTTGAGATGGCCGAAACACATTTATCTAACAACTGTATCAACAAAAAAAGAGATATTGCTATAGAACTGAACGCAGTCTCTTATATAATCACTGTAAATGCCAGCTCCAGGGACCGGTCTGCCGCCTCCGGTCTCTTCTGTGGATTCATATTCATTGCAAATTCTTACTAGCTTGTTATACACTAATACATGTAGATATTTATAAGTTAACATAAAAATTGTTCTTTATTTTTTATTTCTATCTTTAAGCTTGTTTTTCTCTTCCTGTAACTCTAAACTTGCAAAATACCCATAATTATCATAGTTTCTTAATATATAATAAATTAAAATTAATAATTTGAAACAATAAACTGTAACATTGTCAAAAAAGCGAAAGGGAAGAAATTACACTAGTGGGGTGAGTCGCCTCTAGTGAGAGGGATGCGATTCACTCCCATCGCGCCATCTAGTGAGACAATACCCAGCTTTGAGAGCCGTCATCCCTTAGTGACAGGAGGTGGGGTGACGGCACTAGCTAGCGACATCTAATATCAGTTCCGCGTAGTGATCCGCAGATTTCTTTCGCGAGAACCACGAATCTTCATGCAGTAACCGCAAAGAGAATTCTATTCTCTTATCACTTCATAGTTCTGTAAAACCATGCTGGTAACAAGTGAGGTTATGGTATAGGTTAAACACATGGTGGTGTAATCGGCATGTAGCTAATTAATCGTTATTATGTGTATAGTTAATTAATATGGGTTCTGATGTTGTTGCGGTCCCCCCCCCCCAATTAGAATAACTTTTCGTTAATTAATAGTCCCGTTATTACCCAAAAATCCCGGTATTCTTTATATTTAAGATCTTAATTTTAACGCTTTCACCTTATTTTTCGGCCCGGTAGGTTTAACAATGGATTCTCGAACCCGTAACGGGTTTTTAAGGTAAATAAACCCCCGGTCGGGACCTTAAACGAATTAAAAACCACAATCTTGGTTCGCCGGATAACTAGTCAAGTCAAGACTATCCCTCCCTATCCTTTTATTATATATATATATATATATATATATATATATATATATATATATATATATATATATATATATATATATATATATATATATATATATATATATATATATATATATATATATATATATATATATATATATATATATATATATATATATATATATATATATATATATATATATATATATATATATATATATATATATATATATATATATATATTTAAATTAAATAATTTGGAAGTAGTTTTTATACTAATCAGTTAAAAAGAAAAAAAGACTATCCCATTAAAAACACTTAACAAAATAGGGGTCAAGTTCATATTCAAAAATGTCGGCCTCCCAAAGGACAGTCAAAATTGATCAAGTTCTTAAAATTTTTTCCCTCTTTTTTTTTTTAAAAATTTGTCTGTATAAACGTCTTATTTCATTTCAGAATTTTTTTTTTTTAATACAAACCCAGAAAAAATTGCTAAGTCAAAAAAGGGTAAACAGGGGGCAGAACGGGGTTTTTTAATCTCAGCAAGGAAAATTTTGAAAGGGGAAATTTTTTATTTTAAAAAAATTTTTGGGGTCTTCCCAAAAATAAAAAAAAGGGGTTTTTTTGGGGCCCGTTTTTTCTTAGTGCCCTTTCCCCCTGTGGTGAACCTAAATTTTTTAAAACCGGGGGCCGAGAGGGTTTTTCATGTATCTGCCCCCCCGGGGCTTTGGGGGCGATAGACATTGTTATTATTTTTAGTTCCCCCCGGGATCACCCCCAAAGTTTGTTTTTTTGGAAATGTTTTTTAAACGTTAATTAATATGCATACCCTTGGATCTAAAGGACTTTACCAATTTTTGCCCCTCAAAAAGGTCGCCAAAGCCCAACCCCCCAAACCTATGGCGTAAAATTTAAGGGGCCCCCATACTGCCCAAAAAGGGGTTTAAATTTTTTACTGTGGACGGACCATGGGGCCCCCCGCTTTATTTGGGGAAACGTTAACAATAAACTGTAAAAAAAAAAATTCAAAAACCCCTACCTCGGGGGGATCGAAGGGGCCCCCATAAGGGGGGCCCTGTAATTTTAGCAATAACCCCCTTTTGGCCCTCCGGGGACCCCAAAATTTTAAAAATTTTTTTTTATTCCTTTTCCTTTTAAAAAATTTTTTTTTTTTAAAAAAATTTTTTTTTAAAAAAAAAAAACTTCACTTTTTTTTGGGTTTTTCTTAAAAAATAATAAAATTTCGTATTTTCCCTACAAATTTTTTAAAAAAATTCCCAAAAAATTTTTTGGGGGCCCCATAACTACATTTCCCAAAAAAATACGCATCAGCTCTTTTTTAAAAGACTAGGTGTAAACGTCCCGTTTAAATCTTTTAAAAACTCCCCTAAAAAAGGGGTATCGGTGAACAAAAACTTTTAAAAAAAAAAAAAAACCAACTTAAGGGGTTTTTTTTTAAAATTTTAAACTGCACTATCCGGTAAATCTTTTTGTTAGCCCCCTTTTTCTCGCAAAACCTTTTTTTTTTGTTTAATAAAATATATTTCCTAACTTCAAGGCCCTTAGAAAAATGATAAAAAACCAAAATGATAAAAAAAATTTTTTTTAACATTTTTTCCCTTTTCCCCTTTTTTTTAATTCGGGTTCCCGCTTTTTTTTAATTTAAAATTTAAAAAGGGGTTTCATGAAAAAAAAAAAAAAAAACCAAAAGCCAAAAACCTTTTTCCCCCCTTTCCAAAAATTTCTATAATTAAAAAATTTTAAAAATTAAAATAAAATTTAAAAAATTTTTTTTTTTAAAAAATTTTTTTGGGTTTGGGAAAAAAATAATATATCTATAATATACATAAAAAAAACGTTAAAAAATTTTCGGTTAAAAATTTTGGGTTAAAAAAACCCCTTTAAAAAAAACTAAATTTTTTTTTAGTAAAATTGAAAAAAACTTAAAAAATTAAAAAAATTGGGGAAAAAAATTAATCTCGAAACCAAGGTTTGTTCTCTGTATAAATATTACAAAAAAAAAAACCCCCTGAATATTACATGTAAAGGTTGTGACTTTTTTAAAATTTGTTAATTGACAGGCTTTAAATAGCTACATCTTT
>JAHBCN010003824.1:0-62500 GCA_019359885.1 Listronotus oregonensis
CTGTCCTAGTTTTTGTTATTAATTAAAACAAGTCCGTAGCCAAACACGTAAAAAGCAATTTTTTGAACTAAGGAATATCAACGCCCTGTCCTTCGACCTAAATCGTTATCTCTCTTGTTGAGTATGATAACATCAAGTTTGAATAATTTATTAAACAAAAAATATAATAATAGCTAAATTATATTTACTAAACAGAAAAGAGGAACATCAGATTAGTTTAATTATACATCATAAAAGTTATTATCGTGTCTTTCAACCAAGGTAAAAATAATTTTGGGGATGGGCATATAAAGAAGACATAAAAAGTAGACAGTTCTATACTGTTATAAATTGAAATACAAACAAAATAACTGTTTATTTTCCATTATAATTTATTTTTAAAAGAATTTTTTTTTATATGAGTATGCAATATTGCTTTTCTAGCTACCGTAGCCAAAAAAAAAAAAAAATACCGAATATACTAAATTATAAGAAATGTAAATACCATTATAGGCCGCCAGCCCCTACAAAAAAGGTACAATTGTACTCAGTACGCCCTTTTAAATACTGCGGTTAGTTTTGGTAAGAACTAGAAAATAGTGCTAGAAAGTGCAAAAAATAGCACTGACTAACATTCTAAAACTTTTTTGCCTCCCTGGAATGATTGTGGCTGGATTTAATATATTTTGGCCTGCTGAATCCAGATCTGGCTTCAGATTTTCGATATCAGCCTTCAATAATGAGAGAGAGACACATGTTTTTATATTAAGCAAAATTCAATAAAAACTCACTTTAATACTGATTTATTAATTTAAAAAATAAAAAGGTATGATACATTTTAGTAACAGTTAATTTATGTTCAGTATAAACATTTTCAAGTGTTATTTTATTTTAATATTCATTTCCTTAAACTCTTCCTTTTATAAGAAAGACTGGATGTGTCTCGTATTAGGGTCCAGCAATAGTCGGCTAACATATTCTGGCTCCACTACCCAGTATATCTTTTCTATATCGATGCGATGTCTTGGTGAAATCGTTCCCCATGCTCGTCCGATATAGCTCCTAGATTTTCAGGAAAAAATTCCAAATGGGAATGGAGAAAATGAAGTTTTAGGGACATGTTGCATTTTAAAATATGATAGGCCGTGAGCAGTTCTTCCACGAGTTCACGATAATTTTCTGACTTGGTGTTTCCAAGAAAATTTTGCAAACACTTTCAAATGCATTCCATGCCCGTCTTTCATGGTCACTTAAAATGTCCGTGAAGTTGGGATCTTTAAAGAGTTGCTAATTTGGGGACCAACAAAATTCCTTCTTTAATTTTGGCTTCACTTATACGTGGAAATTTCTCTTTAAATAGCATTTCCGTTTTTATCCAGTGCTTTTACAAAATTTTTGATCAATCCTAACTTTATGTGAAGTGAGGTAAATATATTTTTCTTTCTGAACTAACGGTTCTCGGTCAAATTTTTAACTCCAACTTCTATTTTTCACGTGGAGGCCAAACCTTTATTTTATAATGTTTGTCTCTTGCACGCTGTCCCACTCACACAAAAAGCAGCAGTATTTTGTGTATCCTGACTGCAGTCCTGTCAATAACGCTACCACTTTCAAATCTGCACATATATTCCATTTGTGATCTTCGTACTTTATACATCTGAGTATCATCTTCAGATTGTCATATGTTTCTTTCATATTTACCGAATGAGCTATAGGAACGGATGGATGTTCATTTCCATTATAAAGTAAAACAGCTTTTAGACTTGTTTTAAAACGAATCTATGAATAGTCTTCATTTATCGGGCGTATATGGTAAGTTCAGTTCGACCATTAGGCCAGGAATATCATGGCAAAATACTAAATCACCGTCCGCTACAAAAAAATTTGTGAGAGTAGATTCCCTTTTTCTGAGATGGACACCTTAACTCCTTTTTCCAAGAGGTTCCACTGCTGCAGGCGGGATCCGAGAAGTTCCGCTTTTGTTTTCGTGAGGTCCAAGTCACGAACAAGGTCATTCAATTCACCTTTAGTGATTAAATGAGGTGTATCGGGCAATCAATGGAACTAGGGATGTAGCTTGGTCCGGCTTCTGGCGAAGTACTTCGAGAGTCTGATTCCGAATCAAGCGTGTAACTCTCAGGTGGTTGGCGAATGGGTAATGAATTGTCATGGGGTACTGGTCGCATTGCAGACGGAATATTGGGATACTGAATGCTACGCTTAGTTTTGCTAGTAATTCCTTTGATATTCGTCATGCAAAAATAACAATCATCTACGATTACGAGGTTCCCTCCAAACCATTGGAACTGCAAATGGCATAGATTTATGCATACCTTTAGCCATCCCGTCAATGTTCTGAACACGAACTGCAACACACTTTTGGGGCCCAGGACTTATCTTGATCGCCAACTTTACATCCAGAGTACAGTTCATAAGCCTTTTTACTAGTGAAGATATCGGTTTTGGTACGCCTTCGCGGTAACTTCGCCACAAATATAACAGAATTTATCAGCTTTATTAACACAAATTCGCGTCGACATTTTTCTTACACGTAGATCTATCTAATCGAAAAATCAACAGATGTTTACTAAATGATTATAAAATAACGACTAAAGGGATATTTCAAGCATAGATCCACCTACCTGTCCATAATAATGGGTCGCCCATTTATTACCCCTCTACTAGACCCTTCCGAGAAATCTGAGGCTAATAAAAACATTTGAGGGTTAGTTGTATATTAGTATAAGTCCAAATATTACAAATCACACGATTTTTTTATAGGGAGGATTTTTCTGTTAGACAGTGTAGTCATACTGGAACAATTTATACTTAAACGAAACGAAATTCAATGAAAAAAAAAATGACGGCATACGTATAGGTGTTAGTCTGTCTGTCTGTCTGTATGTCTTAACGGCCAAGATCGACCTCGGCTTTCGTTATAGTAATTAACGTTATAGGTCCGGTAGGTCACTCGTTTAGACATTCGCATCACCATAATATCTAACTTGTACTGTAACAAGTACTACGGGACATTGATCGTAATATATTTTACCAACGACCTGCAAGATAAGTGATTATTATGTAACTCATTTTAGCATATTTGCGTTGCATAATGGGTCTTATTATTGCACTAGTGCGGTAATTAACCATAGTGCGGTAAATGCTTATTACATAACGCATTTTCACAAAACCAGTATTTTTAGACACATTTTAATTAGTATTATTATTATTATTATACAATACAATTTATATTTTAAAATTGATAAATATAAATATTAAAAGTAAAATTTACACCAGGGGCAACCTTAGTTGATGCGAATCAGCATTAGCTGCTGCAGCCAGGGGCGAGGTACAGGAACTGACTAGCGGATGCAGACAGCTCGCGAAAAGTATTCCCAGACGCGAGATGTCCCGAACTCGACACGAATGCCTTGGCGCGATTATTGTTGTGTAGTTAGTTGCCTACTAACGGGCGTCTCAATATTGTTTATTACGTTAGATTATAGAAAAATCCCAAACAATTAATAATGTATTACAATGTTCGTTAAAAAAATAAATAAATAAGAAAATTAAATTAGTGCATCTTTTATCAAATCATCACCAATAAAAATATTATTAAAACTAGTTATTTATGCAAAAAGTGTGTTAACTTAGTCTTTTTACGCACGGACCGCTTCGCTATATAACTTATTCAATTTTTTATTTGAGATCGATTTTTCATAGAATATATTTATATCAGAAAAAAACCTAAATATATCCAATTAGCATATTAATAAAGCGCCGTGTCATACACTATGTTTGATAATAAAATTATTATAATAATAATTTGGCAAAAATGTTTGAATTATACGGTGTTCACTTTAGGCACTAGTGTTAGTAATGTAAATTACTGGACCTTTTTTGTTATACCCACCCCACAGAAATCGTATAAAAACATGCCAAATTGACAAAAGAAGGTGATTTATCACGTCTGAAATATAATTGGAGAAAATAAAAGCCCCTTTATTAACCAGAACTAACCATGACCGCCCTTTCTGGCTGATTCTCGTGGGGCCAGAGGGGGCAGTCATGGTTAGTTCTAGTTAGTTAAAGCGGTTTTTATTTTCCCCAATTGTATTTTAGGCGTGATAAATCACTAAATATACCTAAAATTGAAAATAAAACCATTCCTCTCCCATCAATACCTTCGCCCGACTTCGACTGATGTCGTAAATCTTTCGTGTTTGGGAATACTTTTCGCGGGCTGTCTGCATCCGCTAGTCAGGAACTGTAGCAGATTGAAGATTTTGCACCCAAAATTTTTTCGTTCTCCTTAGAGGTATCAATATAACCTTTAGCCGCGCTGTTGCTTCTTCATCCACCATGGCGTTTGACAGTCAATAGGTCTGCTCCAGAATCTGCCAACAGGGATGTGGATGAACGACAGAAACAGTGTCCGGTATTTAATTCTGGCTGTGGCAAATTTAAAAAGGTAGCTATAACTTTCGGCATGCTGCCAAACGTATCTAACCTACAAAAAATCTCTTGTGATCCGTGAGTGTTGGATTTTCAGATAATTTAAACCATGTCGACTCCTTAAAACTCTCTGGAAATTTTTATTTTTGTGTTTGGAAGCCCAACCAGTAACAAAGGAAAATAAAATTAAGTATAGTACGCCAAAAGTGAATACAACTTTAAACTCGTCTTTTCTTTTCAAATTTTTTTTGAAAATATAAAAACTTTAGATACCTTAAAAACGAAAAATTTACCATCATCGGCTGTGGCAAGGAACTGTCTTGCTTTTCTTTGACTTATATCCTTTGCTTTTTCGTTTTGGGAGTGCTTGTAACTGTGCGAACTTGCTTATATCTAAATTGTTCTTTGTAACGATGACTGCTCTAAGCATTGAGTAAAAAGCCCATAGACTGGAGCAACTGTATTTTGTCGACATCGTCTCGAAAAAAGCCAGAAAAACTTTTTCTTGAAACATATTTTTATTTTTTTTTCGGAACACCAATCGACAAATTTTTGATACATTCGTTCGTATTTTTCTTTTGATTTTGACGGCAACAGCAAAAAGACTGCCATTTGCGCCGTCTCTTATTATTTCTGGTTGAAATGACTAATTTTAGTAAAATATCGCCAATGGAAAATTCTCACGTCAAATAATTTATTTAGTAAAAATCACACAATCGGCCTTGTGGACATAGCAATTGAATGATAAACTGGTTTGATTTTTTAGACCCAAAACAGGTGGAGGTACAGGTAGAGGTATACCTGGTGTCACTGCATGACGTGAACAAATTTTAAATTATAAAAATCCTGTTTTTACCAATATCTGCGGTCGTAGATAAAATGTTGTACATTACTCGTGCGGTAACAGTTTATTACAATACTTGTATTTTAGGCAATATTTAACACTCGTTATTGTAATGAAGCTCATACCGCCCTTGTTATATAAATAACGATTACCTGTATCAATATTTAATTTTAAAAATTTTAAAATCACGTCATACTCTGAAAATTGCATCACCTTTTTCCGTGTGGCATATGGTCATATTTTTAAATTTCTAATTTGACTTATCGGCTCTGATACTGGAATGACTAACCTACCGGACTTACGGCCGAGTGATGATCGCGTTGTTAAATTTAGCAATGGACTTAGCAATTGTTAAAAGTTAACAACGGTTTAGAATGTTTAACAAAATGTCAGATTTTGACAGGTTGCCTACTAAAATCATTGAATTACACTGACAATGACGTGCGTTCAAGCATAAAATTGTTCATTTGAAAGGAATTAAAAATTTATTTGAAACTTCGATTTTCTTAGTTTATTAACATCACTTTATCTGTCTCCTGTTGCCTTCTGCTAAATAATGAATAAATTTAATGGCTTTACGTCTATTTATAGTAAGTAAACTAGGGTGCACTGAGACGTAATTGAGATGTCTTCATAAAACATACAGGGTTTGAAGTTAACACAGCAATTTCCTTAATTTTCTTTTTTAGTTTTATTCCCAAAGTGTAATTTTAACTTGTGACTACATTAGGTGTGCCCTAAAACAATACACTAAAAAAAGATAAGTTAAAGTCTTAAGGCTGGTTTATGTAGACAACTTTAAATCTGATTTAACTTTTATTTAAATTTATTTTAACTTTAAGAATTCCACTATTCAGGTTTCTGCTATGTAGTAGGAGGAGTAGTATATTCCTCGCCAAGATTTAAGTTAACTAAACTATTGACCTTCAAAGTCAAAAATAGAAAATTTTCTAATCTTTAAGCTATAAAATTTAAATTTTCCTATAGAGAATATTTACATTTACTCTACGCAAGCGCAGAAACACGAAAATTTCGTCCAGTTGATATTAATCCAGAAATTTTTATTTTAAATGTCAAATGTCATTATCATAATGACATATTCCAGTTAGACCATTTTTTATGTTTTGACAAGTTTTTGACTGTTTTTTGTGCTTGGTTTTAATAAATAAAATAATAAAGATATCCGTATTGTCCGTTACGTAAATCGGGTTAAAAGTTGAAGTTAACTAGGGGAATTTTAAAAAATATAAAAAAAATATAAAAGTTGGCTAACTTCTTAAATAAAAGTTAAAGTTAAAGTTTTTCTAAAGTATGTATTAAAGCGCTTATAAATGGATGTGCAATGATCTTGCACTAAAGTTAAATTAAAATTAAATTAAATTTAAAGTTGTCTGCATAAACCAGTCTTTACTAAGAAACAATGAATCTTTTATAAAATTATAACTAGATTTGTTAGAGACCCTTTATTTATCCCAAACCAGTTTCCCAAACAAGTTTTGTCTTGTGAAGCCCTATTAGTTTTGGTATAGGGTTTTTTATACTCATCAACTTAAATGAGTTTTTGATAGCTGACCTGGACTCCTTGCAGGTCGCTGTCAATACTTGGGGGTCGATATAAACTTCTGAAGTCAAAGTTAGTTACAAAAAGCACTCAGAAAATAAAGAGGACTATAGAATAAGATGGCTTAAACTAGGAGATAATAGGATCAATGTCCTTTTGGAGGATCCCTTATGATCTTTAAGCGTATAATAAAAATTATATAGAAAAAGTAAGTCACTTGTTTTCAGTAACTTAAAAACAACAAATCAAAATCGTACCAAAAATTGGCTGTGTGGGGCTCTACCTAGGATATAAAGCTAATATTAATTTAATAGCCTATCGCACAGTTAGCTTCTTGACTATATAAAAACGTATTTAAATGCCCTAAAGAAATAAGGGATATTAAGTTTTAGTTTCTTATTAAAATCTTATTAATTTTTTTTTTTATGTTTTAATAAAGCAGCTACATATTTCCAATATTGTGTTTTTTACTTTTTCATCTTTATAAAAGCACTATAATTTTTAGGCGTATTTAAATTTAAAATATGAAATAAACATACATTTAAAACAGTTCGATAAAAAATACTTTCAAATGCAGACTACTCTATCGTCTGTGCGGTATGTACTCAGTACTACCAAACACCATTGGTGTTTAATTTATAAAGATAATATAGAATTGAAATACACTCTGTGCAATGGTTTTCGGTTTAAGAGACCAGTCCATATTAGATATTTCACCACTGAAGTGACCCAACTTTTATCCTTATTCTGTAAACTTTGGTGAAAGGTTAACTAAAAGGACATTAGTGTAGTTAATTTCTTAACTAACTTTGTAGAGATTTCACCTAACGACATCTTAGACCGGTTTCGATCTATATCAGATCTCATCAGACAAGCTAGTCAAAGGTAAAAAACTCTAAAAGTCCAATACCTTTTTCAGCACGCATTTGAAACACATGAATGGGTAACAGACGCAAGCATCACTGGACCAAAGGCGAAGCATACTCCTTTGGTCAGTAGATGGCGTTGCCGTCTGTTACCCATTCATGTAAAAGGACATTGCAGGCTAAATAAGATCATACAAGAATGAGTCTCATAAAAGACAAACTGTAAAGGTTGTCAGGAGGAGGACAAAAAACATCCGATGATGTATTATCCAAATTAAAGAGGCTTTCTACATTTAGAAAGTAGAACCACATATCCTTCCAAATCTTAAGACTATGTGTCAGCAAAACTAAAGAATTCATGGTTTATCACCATATTAACCACTTACAATGATCGTTAATGCCAGCCACACACACTGAGGAAACCCTTAAAGGAAAAACTGCGCAGGCCTGGTCTTAAGGCTTTCCGGTGTGTGTATGTGTGTCTGTGAGGACATCCTTATTCTTCGGACTGTGCAGGCCCCCGGCTCGACCTGCCCAGATTCTCCTTTGAGGATTTTCTTAGTGTGTGTAGCTGGCATAGGATCGCCTGATCTTTCTTTGATCGGACATGTGTGGGACATCTAAGTTCGCAGATTTTTGAATTTACAGCACGCTCCATAGACTTTGGCAGTTCTTGGACATGACTTAAAACCAAAGTGTCATGAGATATCCTAACAGAATATCTAAACCACCTTATAAGTTCAAAATCTAAGGGTGTCAATGGGTGTATAAAAATCATGTCTACAACACATTATTTAATCTAATTTTAATCTGGCTAAACACCTTATCATTTATTGGTCATCGTTAGTTGTACGTGTAAGCATAAGATAATTAAAATGTGTGGTGTATAAATAGGAGTTTACTTAACACCACACTTTACCTAGTACAGTATGAAGAACCCACAATAAATATATTCTAGCTGCAGCAATCGTAGAAGACCAATATGTTTAACTTAACAAGATCGCATTTTTTTAAAAACGAGCAAGATGTAATAGATTAATCATTAATAGAAGTTACCAATGAAGGACAATAAATTGATAAGGAAAATAGTCACTTACATATTTTTACATTATTCCAATGTCCAGTGTCCAAAAGTTTGGATTCATACAGCTGTATCTTGCAAATTTAAATAATGACATTAATAAATAATAATAATAATAATAATAATAATAATAATATGCTTTATTGTCCAAGAAAACTCTTATTGACAAAGCTGAGAAAAAACCTACCTAACATAATATTTAAATAATACAACATTTTCAAACATTTTCAAAGTTCGAGCCATTGAGAAACATAATATAGACAGAAGAAGACAATAAAAGATAATAGTAATAAAATGCTGGTATATACAAAAACAAAATACAATATTAACTAACAAAGTTACTAGATTTTTGGTCACAAAATGTAAAATAAAATTAATTATGTTATTCATTAAAATTTATAATTCACATATACACATGCATACATATTTACACACATACATACAAACAAACACCAGTATAGATACATACAACAACAAAAGAGGTAAAATGTTAAATAAAACAATAAATATTGGTAAACAAATTTAAAATTATAATAATAATAATAAATGTCACTATATTTCCTTTAGGGTCGAAAACAAATACTTAAATAATAATTAAAATGTACAATACTATTTACAAAAATCGGTCATACATAAAATAAACTTAAATATACATACACCTACCCATCCTCACAAATATGTAAAAGCAAAACATTACTAATCTTATTTTAAAAAGTGTCATCGTAATATTCCTGGAGTGTAATACGGTCTTGTAACAATTAACTTTAACCTTTCTTTTAAACAAATGATCATCTAGAATTTGTCTAAATGTAATTGGAATGTGATTATATATTTTAATACTTTCAAAGAAAATAGATCTTTTAGTCAATGTGGTTTTGGGAATAGGCAGAGGGAAGTCCATCTCTTCGAGTATTTTGTGGATTAGGTGCTATGAAATTTTTATACTTTTGTGCAGAAGGCAGACCGTCTCCACTATGAAAATTCCTATTGTAGTTAATATTTTTCCACTAACAAACAGTGGTTTGCAATATTCCCTGCACTTAACTTTTAACAGATATCTCACTGTTTTCGCTTTTGTAAAACCAGAATGAAATTAATTAATTGACTGTTACAAATACCCCAAAATGCTATTCCATATCTCACATGAGATTCGAACAATGCGTAATACACTGTGCGAGCAATTGTGATACCTAGCTCCTTTGACACTGTTCTTATGGCATAACAACCACTGGACAGTTTCTTGGTCAATTTTAATATATGTTCTTCAAACCTTAATTTCCTGTTTATAAAAATACCCAAAAACTTTTTGACTGATCTAATCTCTACAAAATCATTCTTAAAAGCCAAATTATCACAACTAAATCTAAAAGTTAATACTCCAGTCTTAGTATTGTTAAGGGATAAACAGTTTGCAGCTCACCACTCATTCACAATACTCAAATCATTTTCAATAATTTCTTTCAAGCTTTCTCCCATTCTTTCCATGCCACAAATAGTTGCATTATCTGCAAACAATGTAAACGATCCCTCAATGTAAATTTTTGGCAGGTTTATTAATATATATTAGAAAAAGTAGTGGTCCTAGTACTGAACCTTAAGGGATGTCACTACTTATAGAAAAAACATTGGAGCACTTTCCATATGCATTTACCATTTGGTTTCTATTTGAGAGATAAGAGGCAAACCAATCCAAGGTAATTCCCTAACACCATAAGCTCCAGTTTACGCAATAGCATTCTATGATTTACACAGTCGAATGCCTTTGCCAAATCACAAAATACAGCCGCCGCAACATCACCATCATTCAGACTGGTATATAGGTTTTTAAAAAAAGAAAGATTGCTTCACTGGTACCTGTTCGTTTGTGAAAGGCAAACTGAGACGCCGACAAAATTTTATGTCGTTTGAAAAATCCATAAGTCATTTTGTGACTAACTTTTCAATAATTTTGAAAAGGGTGGGCAGTTTGGAAATAGGGCGAAGGTTCGCGGGTGTATTAGGGGCGCCCCTTATGCAAGGGTATAACCACAGCAGTCTTAGGACAAGAAGGAAATATTCCAAGCCTAAATGAATGATTTATTGCCCCTGCAAAGCACTTAGGGCATTGTTTTCTAAATTTTCAAAAAAATTTTAGCTGAAACTCCATCCAAGCCGGATGACTTTTTTTTAATTTGGGAAATCATGGATCTAAGCTCATCAACATCAGTGTCAAAGAGAACAAAAGTATCCACTACAGAAACATTGTCCAAAAAGTTAAAGGATCCAACTGAGACTGAATATTTGCTGTTAAATTTGATGCCACCGAACAATAAAGAGAGTTTAGCTCATTTAAGTCAATATTTAGCTTATTTTGAATTGAACCATTTTTTCCTCGTATGTTACTTACAATATTCCAGCTTTCCTTACGTTTATCCCTGGAATGGACGATTCTATTCCTACAATAAGTCTCCTTAGCCATTTTTATAGTGCGCCTATAAATACCTTTATACTTATTAAAATATCTATGAAAATTGGCATTGTCAGTAAATTTTCTTAAAGCATGTAGTGGTTTTAAATTCTTAGCTGAAATTTTTAAGCCCGGTGTAATCCAAGATTTTTTACATTTATATTTAATTTTTCTTAATGGAAAATTATAAATAAAAATATTTAGTAGTGTGGAGTGAAATGCACTTACAGGATCTGGACTAGGAAATGTAACTGTTATTTGTTTTGCAAGTAAACAACAGTTATTTTTAATTTTCCTTTTAGTTTACTCATACAATCGAATAATGTCGAATTGACCCAGATAGCTCGAATAGAATTAACAAGGAATTGTGGAAGATATTTACGTTTAAGGCGTAAATAAATAAATACCAACATAGTTGGGTGACATAAAAGAATGTAGGGTTTTCGATAAAAATTAATAACACAATAGTTAAACTATACAGGCTGTGATTTAAAGGTGACTAGTTCCCATACTAGAATTATTCATAAAAATTCGACATAACGTATTCCATGGCACCAACCCCTAGGGCGTCATGCGGAAGGTCATCCGTATCGAAGACCACTCGTTGCGTTCGCTCGGTCAGTGATCTTCGGACAAATTTAATTGCCTCCGTAAATGAAGGGTGCCAGAAAAAACATGTTTTGGATTTTTATCACCAGTTGTTCGGGTGAATGTTGACATGTGGGAATACACCTCCGCTCCTTCAACACATTATCATTCTTGTCTTTTAAGATAGAGCCTCCGAAGTTCGCCGCTAAAGATCTTAATATTTGGCTCTTTTCTCCCGTTCCGATGTTAGTTTTTGCTGGAGCGAAGAATTCAATCACATATATAGAGTTATTTGTTTTATCAAGGAGAAGGATATTATGCTTATTGGCGCGAATTTGATGCGTAGTTGGGAACGTATAGTTCAAATATTTCACTACTGCCTTGATATCGCCGGAGAGCATATTGCCGAATTACTGTTTCATCGATGCCGTAGTATTGTCTAAGATCATATTAAAGTAACCAAAGCGCATCGTTATGTCGGTGGATGTAACCACTGATAGCATGCACTGGACAAGCTGACAGTAAGTGCATAAGGGTTTCGGGTTGTTATCGACAGGCTCGACAAGCAGTATCAGGAATTTTAGAACCAGTACCACCGAGCTTATCACCCCATTCTGGCATGCTAGCAGGAAACCCTCGGTCTCAGGCTTAAGCTCAGTAGATCTTAAAACCCAAACGTAAGGTTTTGAGATAGATTGAGTCTTTCTATGTTTTGGTAAAATACTCCGTGTTGCGGGTTATTAATGTGATCTTCTAAGAGCATCTGCTGATCTGCTCTTTTAACTGCAGTTCTTACGGCTTTGGACTCAAGCCGTATAAGTGATTGGTCGTCATTTGAATTTATTGCATATCTGAGACCGAAATTCTCCGCTGCTCGCTCCGCTGCCTTAAACAGAAATGCTCCAACATTAGTTATTTCGTGTGCTCTTACTAGTTGCATCAGTGGATCAGTACTATTGGCAACAAATACGCTCTAAGCTTAAAAGACCACGACCTCCCTGGTGGCGTGGAAGGTAAATACAGGATGTTGAGGAGCGCGAATGGATGCTATGGTGAACTAAAGTTCCTCTTGCGTCCACTTAACCACTCCAGAAGAATAAAGCAATACAGGAACTGCTAGCATGTTGGTAGCAAAGACTCTATTTATTTCAGATAATTCGAATTTTCAAATTCTCCCTGAACGTCGCCTGTAATTGCTACTAAGCTCGATCTTCACAGCTCTAACATCTTGAGTTCAGTTTTGGTCAATTCTCAAATATCGATAATTTTCGTTGTTTTGTAGAGGGCGGAGCAGCGCGCCATCGGTAAGCTGGTCAGCTTCCAAATCGTTACCGTACCGGCCCTTATCTAGCTTAAGTTTTGCACAATTGTCGAGGCCGAACTCCATTCCAACATATCTGGTATATTCGTAAACCACTTTAAGAGACTGTTGTAGGTCTCGCTCGCTAGTTGCGTACAGTTTTAGGTCATCCATATAAAACAGATAGGTTACCTCATGCTCACGTCTTCCAGGTGGTCCACAGCAATATCCGCGTGCCTTCGAAGAAACACGGATACGGGAAGCAGCAATATACAAAATAGCAAAGGACTGAGTAAGTTACCCTGAAATACGCCCCTCTTAAAGGTAATGGGCTCGGTAATATTTTTTTGTGCTCCAGATGTTAAAGAGAAATTTAATTTTCATAGGGACATCAGTCGCTCAATGCATCGAATTAGGTTAAGAGGAACCTTAAGATCTTTAAGCAGATGCAACAGTAGTTCGTGATATGTTGTGTAAAATTCTTTTTGTAGTCAATCCATGTCATATTAGGGTTGCGTTTGTATTGGATTGAGTCATGTGTAATGCATCTACCGATTACTTATTATTGATATTATCATTATTTTTAATATATTTTTTTTATTTTTCCTTTCTCTTTTACCAGAGATCTTTTAGGCATTCGATTCCCAATTTCTTGTTTTCAGCTCCCAATTAAGCAACACGAAGTTTCACTCTGGTGCATCCCCATACAATCCATTACGAGAAACACCGATCTTCCTTCTTGGTCGTCTCCCTTCCAACCACCCTAAATATTTAAGTTACGTTATAATAAACTTTTCTTCCTTCTCCTGAGACCTTATTATTAGTTAGTACTTACCTAAATATCAAATCGTCATCGATTGTCACAAAAAAACTAATAATTTATGAATAATTAGAAAACAAAATGTACAGTGGAATAAAGCATATTAAACCTAAAATTATTTATTAAGCACGTCCAACATAGGACTTAAACTTAGCTGTGTCCCCATCTCCTTCGTATTACCTATTCCGGAAATGGATTTGGTAATGGATGGATGGTATTTTCTAATAATGCAATGTTTAGTTATTAATACCATTACACATCATCTAATTACTATTTGAAATAAATAACTAAATGGTATAAGCCAACCAAAATAAATTTTATGCGTAGGCCTAATCATATATTTTAAGATTTTGTGTTCATAAAAACGAGCAAGAAAATGTATGTCATATATTATTATATTGTAATATATTACAGAAATTAATAAGGTAAACTAACTATCGAAATCAATTTTAAATAGTAATAATAACAAATATAAGTAATATTATTATTATTAAATGCTTTTTAAAATTTATTTTTACAATTTTAATGGTTTTTATATATTTAAGTTAACTAAGCAAATTATGTGGAATTATTTGGTTTGCCAACCATGGTACATGATATTTAAATTTAGATTTATCTAAAACACTATAAACTGGTTCACAATTATCATCTTACATGCGTACAAGAGTATAACTTTTGAGACAGGCAAAATTATTCAATACTGTTTTGGCTACATGGAGGGGTTGTCTTAAGTAAACACAAACTTATAGGTGAAACATTGCTTTTGTTGCTATTTTTATAATCTAAACTCTTTTATTTTTCTTTGTTGTGACCAGGAATACTTGACCGTGTGTCATACTTAATTAACAATAAAAAATATACACTCACATAAAAAAGAGTTACAATAATTTCATATTGAGTATTGTACTAAAATAAAATTGCAGTAATCATAATTTAAATCATCGTTTTATTATTTTTAGCACGTTTTAAGAGTCGCTATGCCTTATCTTGATTGTATTTGCAGTATTATTGATATTTAAATAAGATTAAGAACATTTAATATTCTAAATACTACTATAACAAAAAAGAATATCAATTTTAAGATATTCAATAATTCAGATTAATCAATTAAAAACCTTTATGTAGTTTAAAATTAAGTACTGTACGTATTAATTAATAAAATCATTTAATATGCATTGCCACACTTGTGTTATTTTAGGCATCACTTACTAATATTTAAATAATACTCATGGTAACAATATAAAGAGCAATTTTAAACTTACATCTGACAAATTAAAAAAATAGTCTTATAATAAGCAACCATTCAATTGTGTAAAGTTATGGTCGGTTTAAGGCCAAAATAATATACTTTTCTTTTAAAACTGGTTCTAATGCTTTTGCTGGTAGTATTTTGCACATTCCCTATTGTCCATTTTCTTTTGTAAATTATTTATACTTTAAAAGAACCCTTTATTAAAAAAAGTACATCATAAACAGTACCAATAAATTTGGCCCAAATTAAAATAATAAATTAACAGATCTATTAAAAAACTAGTCTTCAAATATTTCGCTATACCTACATATAAGTGCATTATTTTTTAAGTAATAATAAAATTATTATTAATGGTATTGTTGTTATATACTGTCTTAATATTATTATATTAAAAAGATGGTAATAGTAATTCTTCTTTTTTCTTTGTAGGTAAGTAATACCTCCCTACTTGATGCCCCCAAATAAGATGGTAAGGATTTTTTTATCACTACGTTACATATGACATTTAGATTTTTATTGGAATATTCTTCACAATTATTACATTTCTGATACCCCTAATATATGTAAAAGACTTTGGGTAAATGGTTTTTTCCTAAATATTTATAACCTAGGTCATCACTATTTTAGTATTATTATGCACATATAGATTTGGTACATCCAGGTAAATCTGTGGCTAAAAGTCTAAGTCGCGATGTGTGAAATTATTTGACTTTATTTATAAAGACAGTATCCACCATTTTTCATTTATCAGTTGAAATAAAAAAGATCAGTATTTGGGTTTTTATGGTAATATATCACAAACCTGTGTAAGATCTTAAAATTTAATATGAAATTTTCCTAAACTTTATCTTTTTAAGATTCAAGTTACTATCTCAATACCTAACAATCAAATATAGGTATCCGAACTAGTATTAGTAAAACATCATTTTCGGAAAATTTTACAATCTAAAATGAAGATCAGTAAAAATAACTCATTCAAATAACACTTTTAGACTGATCAATGTAAAAAGTTGCGTTTTGCTAAATTTTATCCCTTTAGATTAAATTTAGGCATTTTACCTGGGAAAGCTCGACGGAGGGTGTAAATTTAATTGCAGATTTTTTCAACAAAATTTTCGTGCCCGTTTTATGCGATTTTTGACAATTGAAGATTGAGTTCATGCACTGGGGCTTTAAAAACAGTCTGCTAGCTTTTGCTTTTTATTTGTCTAATTTAAATTTAATTATTGGGACTGTTGACTATGTATCTAAATGTTTTGTACGGATATAAAATATTTAGGACTATTTAAAAAATACTGTGCGCCCTCATAAAAATAATTAAAGGAAATTTATGGTATACTATATGTTATGTTTAAGTATATTAAATAAATTAAAACTGCATCTGTACAAATGTGAAGTATTTGTAAAATATTAAATAATAAAGCCTTATGCTGACCTTTATGTTAATATTTGTGAAGAGGATTCGAACAAGTCCGGCATACTATTATTAGTAGTGATGATGCAAGCAGATTTTATCTATCACGTAGAATTAGCTTTTTCACCTCAAAAACTAACACTTTGTATGAATTAAATATATAATACTTATACAGGGCGTCCGGAAATGACCACCAAAGACCACAAGTTCCTTGGCCAAAAATAGGATGATTTAACTCAACTTATCTATATACAAAGCTGCTTAGTCTGGCGCAAGGGCTTAAAATTTTTTTTTACATTTTTTTAAATAAGTCAAACATTGCCTAATATATTGTTTATTTTTTAGTCACCCGTTTGTACCAGTAAACTACAGCTTTTTTAAAGAAACCTCTATGTTCGGCACATGAATAACATACTAAAGGATAGGTGGGGCCGTCTGCTGGCAGCCCAAACGAATATTTTGCCCTTAAGTTTTTTTTTGTTTTAAATTTTTTAATTTTTTTCTAAAATTTTAATTTTAATTTTCAACTAAAATAACTTTTGAAGAATCATAAACTGATATCATTTTTATTTTATTTTAATCTTGTTTCTACTAAAATCATAAAAAAATAATTTAAATTTGCCAACGAAAAAAATTAAACAAAAAAAGAATAAAATTTAAATTTTTAATTTTTTGAAAGTTAAAAAAAAAATAGAAATTATGAGTATCTGTAAAAAATTTTCAATTTATGCTCTTTTAAAGATATGTAAAAACCCATAATTTCCTTTAAAAACAGCAAGAGATAATTGTCAACCTTTATCAAGGGATGTTTCCGAAATTATATGTAAGTGCATTTTGCGTTAAAATCTTACAGGAGCACTAAATAAAACAGTATGATATTGATTTATAATTTATTCATAAAAAGTTGATTGCTCCATTATTTAACACGCTGACATCGTTTTGAAATGCTGCATTTATGTGATTTAATAAATCTTCACAATTTTCTACTACGTTGACGTAGACTAATTTCTTGGGTCTTCCCCAAACGTGAAAACGAGGGGGTGAGTCCGATTTCCTGGCCTTCACTGTCGTCAGACCTCAACTTTTTCGATTTTCACGTTTGGGGAAGACCCAAAAATTTTCTAACCGAAAAAAAATCGTAAAGATTTAATAAATCATAAAGTGTTTAAATTGGTTAGGAGAAACTACAGTAGAAAACGATGTCGAGCGTGTATAAACAATAGAAGGCGGCAATTTAAAGAATTTTTATGAATAAATTATAAAATCAATATCATACTGTTTTATCTAGTAGCTTTTATAAAATTTTAACGCAAAAATTCACTTATTTTAAAAGTGGAATTTCGTAAGAAAATGCCTACCTTGATAAAGTTGACAAATAACTCTTGCTAACTCATGAATTAAAGATGTTTTTGAATAATTAAAAATACTCGATCATTTCTAGTTTTTTTTAATAAATAATTGGCTTAAATTATTTTGACTTTTTTTGTGGGGGGCCTTTTTCTTTGTATGGGATTAAAATAAAATAAAGACGTTGCCAGTTTCATGATTTTTCAAAAAGTTATTTCAGTTTGAAATTCAAAAATTTAAAATTTTGAAAAAAAATTTCAAAAAGAAAAAAAGGGCCCAGTCAAATATCTAGGTTGATCAAAAGGCAGGTAAATTCGTCATTACTTAAATGTGTAGGCGGCTGCAACGTTACATTTTTTTCTCCGCCGGTGCTTTACTTTTTACTTTCCCGCTGGCGAAGAAAAAAATGTTATCATAGCTAAAAAAATACAAACAACAAAACAAGCGAAGCATCAACAATTCAATATTTATTAAACCAAAAGCATAACTAAAATATGTATTTATTACTCAAACCAAAATTTAAAATTACTGAATATACTTTTAAAACTGTTTGATAAATTTTACACATTTATATCGAATTTTTAGTGCTTGATATACATATTATTTATCGTTTATTTAATATATTAGGGAGAAATTATATTGGCTCCTTAAATCAGGGGCCTTGAAAATATCTATAAAGGAAGCAGGTACCCAAAACTCTTTGTTGGGAAGACAAGAAACCATTCTTGTAGAAGTGGGGCCATTAATAAGACAAACGGCTCTTTTTTAAAAAAAAATCAAAATGTTAAAAATTCTAGAAAAAGCCATTTTCCAGAAATGCGAACAATATACGAGCAAGGTCTAATTTAAAATAAATAAAAAGTATACAAATTAGAAGGAACAAAATACTTTCTGGGTTGGAGGATTTCAAAGCAAGTGTGAATGTAAATATATTAGCTATTTTTAAAAGTATGAGTATGGGCAGAACTTTTTGCGACAGCGAGTATGATTGTTTTAAAGCACTTAACTAAACCAGATTATTGGTCTTCTAACCCAATAATAATGAAATGTTATTTAAGAGAGATCTATCTTATCTGACCTTGAGTTTTAATGTTTCAGGTAGGTAGTCGTTTAATCAATTTAAAAAGTCCTGGTTAAATATGTTTTATACTTATTTATGTACCTATTATTTTTAACCTATTAGGGTGTTTCTCCAAATAAGTTTTACTTTACTTGTATGTTTAATGTATTCTATTTCCTATATGAATTTGCTATAAAGTTAAAACTTTTCGAAGCTACAATAATATATTTAGTAAAACTGTTTTACTATTTTGTGAAAGAATATCAAGGAATTAAATTATATTAAATACGAGACTTCCTGACAGGGTAACGCAAACATAATGACATCTGAGTTTACATACTTTGTTTTTGACATAGATTTCAAAGGATTGTTTACTGGTTCGTCGAAACCCCAAATTCAAATTTAATTAAATTAATGATCTAACTTTGAAATTTGAAAGACCTAATGTATGAACATCTCTCAAAATACTTTTGTTTATTTAGCAAATTACTTGTTTTTGAAAATAAAGAGATGCAAATATATTTTTTCATATTTTTCTAATTAACCCCTTAAGCACTTTATAATAAAAAATGTTTAAGATTTACGCGAAAAACACACAAACCCTAATCTTCCAGATGTTGGTTCTTTGCAATAAAATAAAAAGTAAAACGTATTTTGAAACATTGCGTAGTTCCAGTTATACTAAATTTATTTAAGTAATAATAACTCTTAATCAATTGCATTAATAATAGCCTGGATCACATCCGAAATATTGCACCTCATGGCGCAAAGACGGCAATATAAAAAAAAACCGGAAAAATTTATTTATTAAACAAAGTACACTAAGGAACAAAATGTTCCAAATGGTACACAATAACCAAAACTAATCTAACCTAGTATTTAGAAAAAAGTATATTATATATAACATAAATAAAAATAAAACAACAATATTACATTGCAATAAAAATGACAATAATTAGCATTTAAAACAACAGAATTAAACAAAGTTAAATAAACCAAAAAAACAAAATACAAAGATGCTAATAAGCTATCTATAGGTAATATCTCTTTAATGATTTAAAATTAGTAAAGGTAAACAAATCAACTTTAAAGGAAAATTATTATTTTTGATACGGAAACCTATGTTTCCAAAAATTATTTTGCAGAACGTGTTCTGTACTGCCCCCAGGCGATCATATGTACATTATAAGAGGGAGACCATATCACAGAGTTATACTCCAATATACTAGTAAATGTAAAATAAAGACTTTAATCGCTTGAATATCTGAGACAAAGGTACAATTACGTCTTATAGCTAATATGCACAATCTTAATAACAATATTATCAATATGTTCATTAAAAGTTACTTCCGTATCAAATACTACTCCCAAATCGTTAAAAGTTTTGACTGTTTCTAGTACCGTACTTTCTATCGAATAATCAAATTCAATCGATTCTGAATCTGAAAACCTCATAACCTTACATTTATGAGTGTTTAAATTTTTAAAGTACTTTTACACCACAGAACAAGATTCACTAAGTCTTTTTTGCATACAGGCAGTCTTCCATCGTTTTACTACTGTAAAAAATATAAAGATCGTCCCATATAAAATATTTGCACTTCTTGAACGATGATCAACATCATTAAAAATAAAAATAAACTGGTCCTAAATGAGAACCGTGGCACACCTTCGAGTATTCTGATTTGGTTAAATACTGCATCACCCTTAACCCGGGCTGTTGCTTAAATAGGAATAAATCCATAACCAGTATGGCCCTTATAAAAACCATGTTGTCAATGGCTATTAGATGCCTCAAAGTTAAATAACTCATCAGTTATGATCGTTTCCCAAAGACTTTGGCATTATAGATAGTAAAGTTATACGATAGTTCCTAAGGGTTACAATGATCCCAGACTTGAAAATGGGAAACAAGTTGCTTCTTCCATTTTGGAGGAAAAAAAGGCACTATCAAGATCTCTGAAAAAAAACCTCATAGGCTCAACAAGTACATGCCCACAATTCTTAATAAATACTGGGTAATACCACCCGGGCCCCGCTCCCTTATTTTTATCCAAACTATCTACTTTACAAATTGCCTCAACCGTGAATGTGTGGTGGAAAAATTATATTGTTTTGTTCTTCATAGTTACTAAATACCATATCTGGATGTTCTCTAAAACAGGATCTAAAGTGAGTAGAAAAGCTTCAGCTATTTGGGATTGGGTCGTCCATGCTTTGACCACCAAGACACATTACTGAAGGAAGGCCATTATCAGTACGAAGCGCCCTAATATAAGACCAAAATATTTAATATTTGTGGGAATAAGTTGCTCGGTATTACTGACAAAAAGAAGATAACAAAGTTCCATTAGTTCCTTAGTTTCTTCTAACCCCAGAGTAGCTGTCATAGTCAGACGGCTGGACCACCTATACTTTCTATGAGCTTGTTTTTAATTAATTATTTTTTAGATCTTCACATACCAACTGGGATATTTGTTTTTCCCTTTAAATTTTTGTTTTTGGTAACATGATGCTCAGTAACCAACAAAGGGGAATAAAGCTTTTTAAGTGTTCTATCCCGATCCCCATTCTCATTAAGAAAACTCCAGTCACATTCCATCAGAGCATTGTTTTAAAAGTTTATAGTTTGCTTTTTTGAAAATATAAATGGTTGCTTGTTTTTTTAATCCTTTATTAAAAAACTATCAGGAGAAAATTTCAGTTCCAAAGGAGGTGAAATGGACAAAACTTATGGGGCTGGAAGATTCACAAACTGTGAGTCTATTAAATTTTATCAGAAAAATCAAATTAAGGTTCGGTTTAAGCAATTTCTTACATGGTTAACCTGTTGCAAAATTTGGGTTAATAAATACTAAGCAAAACCCTCAGCCACCTACTCCAAAACCACTGCATATCTGGAAGATTAAAAACTCCAAAACACCATTACCTTTGACTTCGACGTGAATTAGGGGGAATATAAAAAAACCAAGAATAATTACTCACCACCCAGCACAATTTGTATCCAAAGAACTGGGAAAGGTCATCACTGCCACGCATAACGGGGAGAAAGTTGAGACCCCTGCCGCACTTTGCCAAACCCCACCGCCTCTAGTGCAATCCAGAGCCTCATAATATCTGTCTTTTCGAAAGACAATATATTTCTTGTCGAACAATTCTGACTCATTATATCTGAATTTAACCAAGTTTCTGTAAATATAATCACTTCATAATCAGAGGAACTAACATTCACTAAAACGTCCGCCGTTTTAGTTCGTAAACCTTAACATTCTGATAGTAAATTGTGAAATTTGACAGTTCGGTTGGTTTTTGACAAGCTAATTGATATCTGGGGTAGGCTGCCTCTGAGAAAATTTCGCTGTTTAACAAATCTCCAAATCATAATACCCTTAGGCCACAAACAGGATTCAAGATTCTTTCCACTGGGATTCTCTTACACCAACTTTAAAGGAAATAGTATCATCGTTTTGCTGTAGTATGTCATTTAACGTCAGAAATATTCATCGTTTGTATACATGATCAACACATCCTCTACAGTAGTTTTTGAGTCGCTCCGACCAACATAAAGCCACGGTGGTTCTGGCAGATCCAAAGTTAGCACCTCCTAAGTGCCAGTTAAAGTTCCTCGAGAACCACGATGCATGATATTACTGGACAATTGAGATTCACTTTCTTGAGGATTCGAAGGGTTAGTAGAAGCAGAGAGATCTCCGACATGCTTTGGTTTGAAGTTTTACTATGTGATCAAGAATCATCTTCTGCCAATGTCCACTTTCTTATTTTCCTATGCCCAAATTAAAAGAACAAATATTCAGAGCATGAGCTAAATTTATGTTTCTGTAGTGTAAAGCATTATAAAGCGACATGCAGTTTTCATAAATAGTTTCGTTTGATCAGTATCATGACATATGGACCCACCAAAATTAATGGGTGGTATGATGTAGTCTTTGAATAAAGGTATCTATTAAGAAAGGAGATAAGTTAGACGGCCATATGATAACAGTATCATTCCTGGAGAAAGATTTTGAAAGATGAATTGCCTTTGCTACTAGTTTGTCAGTTAGAGGCTCCAGGCTTTAAAATTGCCTCAGCCTGAAATTTACCATTGGAGTGCTTGTTTCAAAGTAAGCCAAGTTCTTTCCAAGCCTCCGGCCCTAGTGGAGACTCTCTGTGTATTAGAAATATTACAATATTGCTCGGATCTAAAGAGACGCATTGGTTCTGTTCTAACTAATGAAAGTGTTGTCATGTTGTGTGTTCAATCCTAAGTTTGTTTAACTCCTGCAAATGGGCATTATTTTCCACCTTAAGAACGCCTATGGACGTTATCATTTTTGTTGAGCTAGGTAATATAGAAGGAGACAAAAGGAGATAAACAGAAAATTCGTATCGCCAAGAAAACTGGATGAGGGAGAAGTGCAAGGAAATGAAAGATTTGGAGAATAGACATGACACTTTTAGCATGTATAAAGTCAGAAAAGTGGCAGGATTATACAATAAAATACCACTAATGTGATAGTCGACACTGATGGCAAAAATATCTTGAATGAAAAGAAATCCTTGATACATGGTTTAAGTACAGAAATGAACTGTTTAATGATAATAAACCGAATAAATCCAACTTTGATGACCACGCTGATATGGACGGAGGGCCAGAAATCCTTAACAGCGAGGTTCTATTTGCAATAAAATCTGCAAAAATGTCGTGAAGAGCGCAAGGACGTTTTTGCCTGTTTCGTTGATTACGAGAAGGCCTTCGATAGAGTACAACACAAAAAAGCTATAGACATCTTTAAGAACATAGAGGTAGACAACAGGGACGTTGGAATTATCAAAAATTTATACTGGAGACAAAAAGTAGCAGTACGACTTAACGAAAAGCTAACGGAAGAAAGGCAAATTCTACCAGGCGTCAGACAGGGCTGCATACTGTCACTACTACTGTTTAACATATATTCAGATAAAATCTTTAAACAGGCTACACAAGAACTAAAAATGGGAGTACAAATTAATAGAGAATATATAAATACGATACGATATGCCGACGAGACTGTCATCCTGAGTGATAAATTGGAAGACCTGCAACATCTATTAAACTGAGTAAACACAGAAGGACAAAAAATGGGGCTCAACATGAATATTAACAAGGCAAAATTTATGGTCCTCAGTCGACAACCACATCTTGATGCTGCACAACAGATTGATACGAAAAATATAGACAGAGTAACCCAGTTTAAGTACCTTGGATGTTATATCATCAAGCATCTAAATTCAGATAAAGGAATAAGATGTAGAATAGAGACAGCCCGAACAACATTTCAAAAATGATAATCTGAATCTAAAATTACGGCAGAGAATGGTAAAACCCTACATATGGTTAGTGTTGGTGGGGGAGAGATCTGGACAATTAAAGCCGCTACAGTTAATCGGTTAGAAGCATTTGAGATGTGGTTGCACCGGCGAATGATGGGAATATCCTATACAGACCAACAAAATGGTGCTAAACAGGGCTGACGCAACACGTATGCTACTGAATACAGTTAAGTGCATCTCATATCTCGGACATATCCTCAGAGGAGAGCGCTACAGAATTCTACAGCTGATTATGATGGGAAAAGTAGAAGGACGTGGGAAGGAAGCGGGCTTCCTGGCTAAGAAATATCCGTAAATTGACCGGCATACGCAGCCAGAGAAACCATTTTTGATTAATGCAGAATCGAGAAAGACTTGCTCAAGTAATTGCCGACCAGCTGCTTAAAAAAGAAGAATAATAGCCTATGGTTAAGTATTTCAATAGAACCAATAAATTTACTAACTCTGGGTAAAGTAACAAATATTTTGTCACACAACAATGTTTAACAATTATCATACTGTATATTTTTTATTTAACTTTAAAGTGAACAATAAACAAGTTTTGGTTTTGACTAACCTAAATTACATTTTACCCATTGTATGCAGGTCTTGATGCAGTTGACAGGCGTGACAAAAGGTGCTCAGGTGGATATTTAAATAATTTGAAATTTTATCGACGGTAGAGCGGGCAAATATAGAGAGTATCTACAGGGTATCTTATCTGAATTAACCTTATGTTATTTTAAGAATAATATTTAAATAAAATATTATTTTAATTAATTTTAAACATAAATAAATTGTTAGAGATTTATATGCCCGTTTAAAATATCAACCTTTTTTTAAATAGAATTTAAACCAAAATATCAATTTTGGGTTTTCTTAATTTAACATTGTTGGGATATATGAGTTGTTTTGATTTATTTTAACTGCTTTTAATATATTCAGTAAAAACAAAATAGAAAAGCCGATAAAAATCGAATATTGTAAATGAATAACGAAGGATTTTAATTAAATATTTTTAAACATATTGCCTAATTTATATTAATTTCATATAAACCCTTTTTAGGAGCCCTTTTAAAAATTTTTTATAGCTTTAAATATCAACGACACACGGTGTTCACTGGTAGTAACCCATCCAATTATTAATCGTAGTCGGCATCGCTAAACTTTGCTGATTTAACGAATTTTGATTAATACCATATTAAGGCATTATACAAGGTAGATAATAAAAGGATACAACGTCGATTTAACAAAGTTGCTGCTATTAAAAAAAAAAAACGCTCTAACCTGTGAATTTTGTTTTGACGAGGAAACATTTTGTGAATATTTTTAATTCTGTCACTTAACCTTAGGAGGGGCAACGTTTACCCCTAAAATGTAAAATGAGGTAATGGGTCAAAAAATACCTTATTTGAAAGGCTGTTCAATTTTCTTTAACAAGTGTAAATTTTTTAATTTGTGTTTCTAGAAGTTCTTCAGAAATGCATTTAAAAATAGCCCCATATTGAAATAGTATATTTCAAACAAGTGGAAAGTGAAAGTGGAAATTCACTTTCAACCGAGTTGTGCACTATTTTTCCTATGACCACAAAATATTGACCCCAATTTTATTTCTTTTATGTCGCAATCTTTTTTTACTCGTAGAATACATTTTCCTTTGTAGAGGGGAAAGTTTTTTCCTTTAAAGAGGTTTTGTTTTTTGTTGCGTAACTCATGGCATACTAGATATAATTCTTTGAAACGATTTATAGCTTATATTTAAGACATAATTTTGTCAGATATTTTCCTCTCTAGGGGGGAAAATTTTTTTCCTCTCTAGAGAGGAAAATGAAAATCAGTATGCGTGGAAATATGCAATTTTCCCGAAGCAGTATAGGTGAAATGTGTTTATTTTCCAAATGGTCGTAGGAAAAGAAATAAAAATAATAAGATTAGTGTCATAATAAGTTTATACATTTTTTGATTAAGGAAAATAAAATAAAACCACAATAATAACAAAAAACAATAATCTGGTATTATAACGAAAAAAGACAATATAATAGTTCTACGCAATAAATCTATTCTAAAATATCTTTAAATTATTCAGAAAATACATAATAGGCCTTTTTCAATAATACGTTTTTGACGGACAATTTAGGTTTATAAAAACTACCTATATTAATAATACTAGCAGGTAACTAATTTTAAAAAATTTTGAGTTACAAATTAAAGATTTTTTTTAATTAAAATAGAACAAGGATTTAAAATATAAAGCTAAAAATTTTGTCTAGAATTGTTCGAAGAACTCTAAGAATTGTTAAACCAATTTTTTTTGTATATTAAGGATACTGTTTTTAAAATATAAATAAAAGTAAGTGTTAAAATTCTTTTTAGATTTAAATACTGGTTTACATAAGTCTTTGGACATAGCTTTACAAATATATGGTAGTTCATACGGAAATATATAAATTTTAATTTAAAGCAGTTTAAATTACCAATAAAAAACAATAGGTCCAATGATTTTATTATCTAGTCGCACGGTAGTGCTCCAAGCCAAGTTTTGGCCTTACGCGCAAGCACACAAAACATTTTAACCCCTATCATAACTTCGTTATCGTTTCACATAAAAGTATAAGGTTTTGTACGTCAATTTACTTAAGGATTTTAGTTACCTATAAAAAATTGAAAAAGGTCTGTCAAGTAGTTTCCGAAATATTCATTTTAAAAAATCGCCCATTTTACTACTGACTGACTGAGTGACTCACTGAGTCATCAAAATTATAGGGCACTTTTCAAGGGGTAAAAAACCCTTTAAATTTGGGATCTAAGGGGGTTTGAAAAGTAAAACGAAAAACGAAACCTGCACATATTTACTGAAACGCCCAAA
This sequence comes from Listronotus oregonensis, assembly GCA_019359885.1. NCBI lineage: Eukaryota > Metazoa > Arthropoda > Insecta > Coleoptera > Curculionidae > Listronotus > Listronotus oregonensis. Next base: position 27,232 of record JAHBCN010003824.1, read on the forward strand.
ACCAGGGGTGGTAATATCGTATATTTAGAGGGGTATTTTAGAGGTTTGCAAATTGATTAAAGCGGAGTTTCCGAGGTTATATTTGTAGTAAAATTTAAAAAGCAGGCAGCATTTGATTTACCCAAAAGGGAAATTGCTTCATCTTACCTATCAAAGGTCTGGTCACAATTCGTTTCACTCTTGGCAAGTTTTTTACTGATCTGTCTGTATTAATAAATGTTTTTTTTTTATTAATACAAGCAATTTTTTATTATTTCAGACAGATCAATACAAAACCTGCCAAGTAAAAAAGAAAAAACAAAAATTTAAAGAACTTGGTCTAATTTAGATTTCAGAATATAAGGAGATTTTTAAATAGGAACTTTGCCCTTATTTTACACGTGTTTTTGGTGGGATTAATAGTACCATACCAGGTATAAACCAATGTTTCTCGTTGATATTTAATAGCTGCTGTGATTTTTTCGTCTGACCACATTGTTTTTAAATATATTCGGACCTCAGATTTAAAAAAAAATTTAAAGAATTTAAAACGTAGTTGTTTCTGTACTAAGGGTTAGTTTTTACACTGGGTATATTTTAAACGGAATCATTTTATACTGTTTTAAAGTGCTCCCTTAAAGGGGACTCCAACTCAGAACGCCCCACCTACTGATTTAAAAGTAGGTGAGAACGTTTCAAAGGGAATCTCCTAATGTCGCCAAAGAAGCCAATACTCGCCCAGCATGGATCTTCTGGACGAGAGTATGGCAGTCACAGGGGATGTGCTCCACCGTCTCGTCTTCCTGTTCACAACCCTACAAGGGGGTGTCATTTATACCCATTCTCAAGAGGTGTTTTCGAGTTGACAATGTCTAGTAAGAACGCTCCGTGATTAGACGAGGGCCTGGTCCCTCATCGTAGACCCTTCAGACCTTACGTAAGGTTCTGGTCCAAAAGGGTTTTTGTCCTGTCAGCCTTGCTGGCCAACGAGTCAGCGATGCGGTTGCCTTTGTAGTGCACGTGCCCTTTTTCCCAGCGAGAGTACCATTATGCTGAAAGCATCCACAAGGCACGGTGATATTCTAGTACCAGACCCGAGGTGTAGCGGGGGTTTCCTTGGGGCTGGTAGTGTCTGTTTGCAATCCGTATGGATAACCCAACGACTTTACCAGTGATGTTTTTACTCCCTATTTCTTTTGCACCCATGGTTATCCTCCAGCCCCAGTTTGGTGAACTTTCCAACTCACTCATAGCCCACCCGATGTTTGGGTTAAGAGATATAGAATAAATTCCACATGCCGGACCTTCTTTGTTTTCGAACCATCTGTGTAGATATTGATTTTACCTACCACGTTTGTGTTTGATTCTCCTTTGACGTTAATTTTGTAGGGTTTGTTAAAAACAAAACAAGAGTTCACTTTTTCCTGCAGCAGTGGAAGCGATTCTATCGCCTCACTCCACAAACGACGCCTCTGTGCGCCAACTCATATGTCGGGCATTATACCACCTCTTTTAGGAAACATTTTATTTCTATTAACACAGTAGTTAATTTTCGAGGACTGACGTTATAAATGAATTAGTCAATTATAACCCCGGTTGTTGCTGCAAACTTTCGGTTGTTCCCTACATTTCATTCAACCTCGATTTAAACCCAATGAAAATAAAGTTATCGAAAATAGTGCGTAATATTAATTAAATCTTTACAAGGTCCTCCTTATATTTATTCCAACAAAACCCTTTATTACCAACCTTCACCAACTATAACAATGCAGCTGAAGCCAAGTAATTTCAAAGGCATTCATGGCATCGCCAACAATAATCAAAACTTTTAATGGCGCCATCTAAAGTTGAAAATTTAAATGTAAAAAAACTTTTTCATTCATTTAATCCAAAACCCTGAGGTGGTGTAATTCTTCAAGTCGCCCCAAAAAATTTGATATTTTTTAGTTTAAAACTTTTGTGATTTGGGAAAAGAATGGAAAGAGCACTAAGTTTCAGAAAAAAAAAAAGAAAATTCATCACGAAATGATACCAGTGAGTTATTGGAATGTGTGTGTTAGTTTAGAAATTAAGGGGAGGTTTCACTGGGGCAGTGACTTTCCTACCATGGCTTTTTTTTCTTAGGTCATAAAAAATTAAGTTTTAAAAAAATCCATAAAGTTGTAAAGTATTTTATTACCTCCTAAATATACTTGATTTTGCATAAAAAGAACTATAATTAGTATTTAAAGGGATCGGTTTTACATTTGATGGTCCAACACTACTTTAATAACATCTTCAAGTCCATTTTTCATTACAAGGCCTTTTTATTTGAGCTATTGGCAGGTGAAATTTTTTAAGGTATTTCTTTTATCTTTGGAATTAGAAGGCTGAGGCCTAAGTGCTAACGTACCGTGGGTGTCTTAAGTGTGGTGAGAGGAAGTTTGTTCACACGGGACTTAAATATTTGGAGGTTGGCAGGAGAGGAAAAACTTCTGCGGGAAGCAGGTTCCATAGTCTGGATACTTTAGGAATGAAGGAACAAAGGGAAAATAGAGGATTTAAAAAGTTGGACTTACGTATTGCTCTGTTGAGAGTTTCCAAAAAGGAATTTCTCCCAGCAGAAGCCGTAAAAAAACCTAGAAGGCGACAAATCACCCCGCCGCGGTGGAGAAGAAGCCCCTTGAAGCGTGGGATCTTGTAAAACATTTCTTTTTTAAATGGAGTCCCGAATGCTAAGTATTGTAAAGACGCCATTACCCAATGAGAACAATATTTTTAAAAGGGTTTTTTTGGGGGTACATACAGAGATACAGATTGGAAGAAGAGTTTTCCAATTGCCGTGTATTGATACTTCTAAAAGGGAAATAACCGTAGCTTTTGGCCAGCCTCTGTTTTTTGACATTTGGCGTCTCCTATCTTTAAGGGGCTTAACCAACAATTTTTCAACCTGGGGTTTTTTATGCATAGGAGGGGGGATTTTTTTTTCTCTTTATTAAAGGGGTTTAAATTTAAAAATGTTTTTTAGACCGGCCAGAATGTTTTTTCATAACGGCACCCCTTTCCACCCCTGTTATTTTATCTGCTGTCTTATTTGCATAAAAACAGCAATATTTGGTGTAATTACTTTGCAGCCCAGTAGAAGTACAACATCTTAGATCGGTACAGGTTTTCCATTTATGATTTTTGTATTTGGTGCACATGCCTTACGTGAATAATTGGTTATTTATTCCCATTATACAGTAAAACTGACTTCATATTCATCTTTAAACAGTCAATAAATAGTTGCCAGTTTATAGAAAAGGTTCAATATGTTGTTGATGTTTTCAATTTTGAGGATAGGACTATTAAAAAAAAAAGTGGGTTGGATATGAAAAATTTAAATGAAAAAAATTTTTACCTTTAAATTAAAAATATAAGTGGGGGGCAAAAACTAACATATTAATTTACAGAAACGTGTTTCCCATGTTGTTACAATAATAGTCCCAAAAATTTGATGATCCCCAACTATCAAATATTATTTGTACCTACTGGATTTCCCTAAAGTATCTGTTATGGGGTTACTAATTCCTTTTTTGCTATCGACTAATTTAAAATTTTTCCCTTTAGCCCTATTTGTATAAATTGTTTAAGATTTGTACATTTTGTAATTGGTAGTAAATTATTTCCCAGTTGGAAACTGTCACGTTGTAGTTTTAAAAAGTTTTTTAAAAGCCTAAAAACACTTGTCCAACTTTTATTTGGCCGTTGGCAGCCTTAAAAAAAATATTATTATTTATTATTTTTTTTAATAAAATTAATAACTAATTAAATAGCTAAGGTACAGTAAAGCTGAAGGTGAGTAGCAGAGAGGCGTGCAAAAATGCCCTAACTCATTTGCCGGAGAGTAGGAGAGTTAAACTGGGCGCCACTGCTTTTGGTGCCAGGCCTAGCAGGACCTTCCAAGATTTAATTGGGAACTTTCGTTCAACTTACTACCACTCAAAGATAAGAAAAAATTTACTAAACAATATTAACATTAGAAAAAGGAGACACTAGGGAGCCAAATAAAACAGTATAATTAAAACAAATAGTTAATAAATTTATTATAAATTCGTAATTTAAGTTTACACAAAAATTTAATCAAATAAATGGTAGCCGGGGTTATAAATTACAAATAATATAAAGGTTGTATTAGATTGTTTACAAAAATTAGCATATATTACATTATAAATTCTATTTAAGTTTTCACAAAAATTTTAATCAAAATAAATGGTGAATGCGCTGGGTACTGTAAATTTTCTATACTAAGAATAAATAAATTTATAAAAATAAGTCTACAATAAAAAAATATATAAAATATAAAAATATATAAGAATACCGCTTAAAATTATTTAACTTTAACATTTATGGACCAGGTGCACCATTTGAATACCAATAAGGATATAAAGATTTACCAAAAAAAAAATATATTACTATATAAAAATAAAAGAAAAGGCTGCAAATAATTTAAAACAATGTGTAAAAATTTAAAACGGTAGAGTCCTAAATTAATTGAAAAGTTATAATAAAAATTGTTAGTGGTTAATCTTTAATGTTGCTTGTTTTGTCGATTCCAAGTGATGGCGGTGTGCCAGCCACTACACCGTGAAGAGCGATGGTGTCCAAAACTACAGACAACACATTGACCAGTTAAATGGTCACTATCTCTGACCCGTTCCAAAAAAAACTTCTACCAAATTGATGGCCCCTCCAAACAAAACGAAACGGTTTGAAATTAATGGCCCATCAGAAGATAATGGCCCGTCCGAAGAACCCTACAAAATTCAATACTAATTAAAACCCAATAAAACGTTAGATAATTAAGCGACTTTAAAATCCCAAGAAAATTCCTCAAATCCCATACTGTGTGTGTTTCATTAAAAAGTTAATATAAGAACTTTAAAAATCTGGTGCTTGGTTCGAGACCTTCAGTTAGCAAAAAATAAAAATAGTTACTTATTAAGTAAGCAACGTTAATTAATCATAAAAAAATAAACAATCCCATTAAATCGAGTATAAATAAAATAAAATTGTTTCATTGGCACCAAAAAAAAGAACATATTCCCCTAGCTACCAAAGTAATTAACATCACTTAACTAGTGTAAAATAAAAGGTAATATATCCTTACGAATGTATTTAATCGTGAGGTAAAAGCCCAAAACTAATTAAATAAGGTAAAAAAATAAATAACTAATTTTTGTTAAGTATAACAAAAAGCCTCCAGCCTACTAAATTGACAATTTAAAAATAAATAGGTCTCGAACAGTTACCCAGATACGTATACCCTGAATAAAAGTCTCAAAAAGAAAAATTATGACAAGAAAACTTAGTAATTAAAATTTATTACCAAAAGAAGGTAATTTAACCCCAGAAAATTAATTAATACTAAAAGAAACAAAAAATTATATGCAAGCGCCATCTAACGGTGATTTATTAAAACAATTAGCGTAACGTAACTGTCAAAAAAAAACAAAAAAGAATGATTCAATAAACTGCGATTTTCGCAATAAATTGACCACAACAAACCCCTTAAATTGATGTAATTAGGGTAATTAATAACACTGACCAACATTCTAAAACTTTTTTTGCCTCACTGGAATGATTGTGGCTGGATTTTATATATTTTGGCCTGCTGAATCCAGATCTGGCTTCAGATTTTCGATATCAGCCTTCAATAATGAGGGAGAGACACATGTTTTGATATTAAGCAAAATTCAATAAAAACTCACTTTAATACTGATTTATTAATTTAAAAAATAAAAAGGTATGATACATTTTAGTAACAGTTAATTTATGTTCAGTATAAACATTTTAAACAGTTATTTTATTTTAATATTCATTTCCTTGAACTCTTCCTTTTAAAAAAAAAGACTGGATGTGTCTCGTTTTAAAATTCCAGCAAGTCGGCTAACATATTCGGGCTCCACTTTCCAGTATATCTTTTCTCTATCGATGCGATGTTTTGCGGAAATCGTTCCCATGCTCGTCCGATATAGCTCCTAGATTTTCGGGAAAAAAAGCCCAAAATGGGAATGGAGAAAGTGAAGTTTTAGGGACATGTTGCTTTTTAAATATGATAGGCTGTGAAAAGTTCTTCCACGAGTTCACGATAATTTTTAATTTGGTGTTTCAAGAAAATTTTTGAAACACTTTCAAATGCATTCCAGGGCCCGTCTTTCATGGTCATTTAAAAATGCCCTGAAGTTGGCATCTTTAAAGAGTTGCCTAATTTGGGGACCAAAAAAAATTTCCTTTTTTTTAATTTTTTTGGCTTCATTTTTATACGTGGAAATTTCTCTTTAAATAGTTGAAAGTTTCGTTTTTATCCAGTGCTTTAAAAAATTTTTTGGGATCAATCCTAACTTTATGTGAAGTGGAGGTAAATATATTTTTTCTTTCTGAACTAAGGGTTTCCCGGGTCAAATTTTTAACTCCAACTTCTATTTTTTCACTGGAGGCCAAACCTTATTTTATAATGTTTGTCTCTGCATCGGCTGTCCCACTAGAAAAAAGCAGCAGATTTGTGTATCCGGGGACTGGTAATGTCAAAAACGCTACCATTTTCAAATCTGCACATATATTCCTTTTTGGATCTTCGTACTAACATCTGAGTATCATCTTTCAGATTGTCATATGTTTCTTTCATATTTACCGAATGAGCTATAGGAACGGATGGATGTTCTTTTCCCATTAAAAGAAAAACAGCTTTTAGACTTGTTTTAGACGAATCTATGAATATCTCCATTTATCGGGCGTATATGGTAAGTTAGTTCGACCATTGGGCCCAGGAATATGGCAAAATACTAAATCACCGTCCGCTGAAAAAATTTGTGAGAGTAGATTCTTTTTGTAGATGGAAAACCTTAACTCCTTTTCCAAAAGGTTCCACTGCTGCAGGGGGGGATCCGAGAAGTTCCGCTTTTGTTTTCGGGAGGTCCAAGTCACGAACAAGGTCATTCAATTCCCCTTTGAGTGATTAAATGAGGTGCACGGGCAAATCAATGGAACTAGGGATGTAGCTTGGTCCGGCTTCGGGGAAGCTTTTTGAGAGTCTGATTCCGAATCAAGCTTTAACCCCCAGGGGGTTTTTGGGAATGGGTAATGAATTGAAAAATTATACTTCCGGCAGACGGAACATTGGGATACTGAATGCTAGTTTAGTTTTGCTAGTAATTCCTTTGATATTCGTCATGCAAAAATAACAATCATCTACGTGATTACGAGGTTCCCTCCAAACCATTGGAACTGCAATGGCATAGATTTATGCGTACCTTTAGCCATCCCGTCAATGTTCTCGAACACGAACTGCAACACACTTTTGGGGCTCAGGACTTATCTTGATCGCCAACTTTACATCCAAAGTACAGTTCATAAGCCTTTTTACTAGTTAAGATAATCGGTTTTTGGTACGCCTTCGCGGTAACTTCTGCCACAAATATAACAGAATTTATCAGCTTTATTAACACAAATTCGCGTCGACATTTTTCTTACACGTAGATCTATCTAATCGAAAAATCAACAGATGTTTACTAAATGATTATAAAATAACGACTAAAGGGATATTTCAAGCATAGATCCACCTACCTGTCCATAATAATGGGTCGCCCATTTATTACTCCCTCTACTAGACCCTTCCGAGAAATCTGAGGCCAATAAAAACATTTGAGGGTTAGTTGTATATTAGTATAAGTCCAAATATTCAAATCACACGATTTTTTTATAGGGAGGATTTTTCTGTTAGACAGTGTAATTAATTCTTACTGAAATTCGACTTGCCCAACGCATGCGTAATATATAAAAAAATAATGGAAACCCCTGAACCACCAGCGTCGCAAGAAAACGCAAATAAATCTATTAATGTACCGTTTTATAGGAAAATATCAGTTAGAATAAGTCTAGAAGAACTTACCCAAGATGTTAAGGGGTATTTTCACCACACGTGATCCCTGCGGCGTCGAACTACAAGTCCTGAAATGCAGATTTCTTTTCCCGAAGCAGCCAAAAGGCAACGCAAACCAACAAAATTTACACAAAACCAAATAACTTAAATCGGGAAAGATTTTGGGAAATTTGCAACACAAATCCTACAAAGATGGCTTGAATACCAGTAGCTGCAAATTTTTCCTAGTTCTCGGCTTGAAGATTGACGTGAAAGTGGTAAAACATGGCCGATGGCCCTTGTCCTTCTCAAAAGTACCGTGGGCACGCACATTCGCTGCCAATTTAGAATTTTCTCGTCCCCAAATTGGCAAACATCGTTACAACATTATGGGCAGCGTGGGTAGGCAACCACGCTGCCCAAATAACATTCCTCGAACTGTCATCTGTCTTGTCAAAATATATTCAAACAAAATTATACAACAAGCCAGAATAATAAATGTTTACAATTTTAAAGCAAAGAGGATAAAATACAAAGAACTTGTACAAAAGAGACTCTAGAGGCAAAGGCGCTGGCCCTTGTGAACCCACGACAACTGTTGAGAATGGAAAATAAAAGTAAACAAACTAAGGTAAATACGGAAGGTAATGTAAACAACCCTACCTACATAGCCAATAAAAGCAAAACTGCTAAGGAAATGTAATTTCTAGACCAACCTACAAGCTGTCGTGGATTGTTGATAGGGAGAAAAATCATACCGAATACCTAGAGAAACAAAATTTGGTTACGAACCTCTGACTTAGTTTATTCTAAATACCAACGTTTTAAAGGTAAGTCCCTACTTAAATTAGAAAATATGGTACAACGTGAATCTAACCTAGTTAATAAGCTTGGTTTAGTCAATAGTGAAAGAACTACCCCAAAATTAATGTTGCATCTAACAAAATTAAGGCCAGTTATCGACTCGAGGTATTTAATGTTAATTTTTTTGTACACCATACTACGAGGGGTAAAAGCAACGTAAAGCATAAGGTAGGATACCAAAGGCGACAGAAAAACAGCAGTAACTCCAGCAATTACAATCAAATTTGGAGCTTTTACCAAAATAAACTGCAAAAAAATGAAAACCGACCTGCATTAAGGTAAACAAACTAAATCATTAAAAACAAACGTAGGAATAAAACTAACGTGACAATATATATATATATATATATATAATATATATAAAAAAAATAAAAAATAAATATATAAAAAAAATAAAAATAAAAATAAGATAAGAAAATAATATATATATATATATATATATATATATATATATATAATATATATATATATATATATATATATATATATATATATATATATATATATATATATATATATATATATATTTTTACATAATTAAATTGCCTTTATACTATCAGTATTAAAACATAATATCCTTAAACATTCTTCTGCAGTATCCACTTTATTTTAATTTATCTCACGTGAAAGAAAAAGCACTTTATAAATATAACTATTTTAATTATGGGACATTCTATGCACTAACGTAAAGTCCTAATATGAAGTTAAAGGCAAGAAGCATTTCTTTGGATTAAATCAGGGATACTAATGTTATTGTAGAGATCATTTAGCAGGCATGGTAATACTATTCCAATTCCAAGTATGTTTGATTTGTAATACATACAGGTTAAAAGAAATGCTTCCCCAGCAATACTTTGGTAAAAGCCAGAAAAATAAATATCAATCAAAACCAATATATGTCCATGAAGTAGGAAACACTAAAAGCAAGCACAGTGTTTCGATGGAAAATTATAAAAAAAAATAAAGATTGAAAGGAAAAGTTTTAAATACTTTATAGATGGCACGTAAAGAGCCTTTTAGAAAAAAGGCCCTGTCGTAAGAAATGAGTAACGAAAGATGCAAGTTTAGGAGTAGATTTTTTAAAATATTGCTGGTAAGCAATGGGATCCAGATGTTTATTTAATTTTGCATTTGCTAAAAATAGTAAATTACCTTAGTAGTCCCAAGAAGTATATTTTAACTAAATACATTTGGTAAATATAACTTGTATGGCCATATATTTCAATCTGTTCATTGTAATTTATTTTTAGATAGAGATCTGTCTTAATAAAACATTGTAATCCTGTTAGGAAGATTTACTATAATCTCCTGTTGCAAAAAATGATAAAGGGCACAGTTAGTCGTGCCCTACTTATGTTTGTGTCATACAAAATAATATGTCACTTGCAAAACTAAATAGCTTTGTTTTTGCATTTGTCATGCAGGGGCAAATTTATTTATAACCCTAAAGGACTTCACTAAGAAACGATATGAGTTTGGGTATTTAATATCAAATAAAGCTTTTAAGGCTATTTTACTGTTATATTTTTAGTAATACAGGGTGTTACTAACTACAGCACATGCATGAAAAGCTGGTAAACAAAGAAATATTTAAAAAGGTCACATAAAGACAGTTTAGTTCCTAAGTATGTACAGTTCGGCAATTTAACAAATTTTTTTGTGACTATATTTTAAAATTCCAAAACACTTTTGTTTTAACCGATATTTCATCTAAAATTTTAATATGATTTTTTTAAATACATTTAAATCTTCTATAGAATGTTGTAAAAGCTTTTTAAATTTTAAAAACAACCATATAAATTACTTTAAGTACCACAATTAGGAAGTGCCTAATTTTTTATTCTCTCATTCAAATGTATAAATGTCTAACTTATTATTATTTAAAGTATTCTTTATAATGTTGAATACATGCAATATTAATTTCTTTTACTCAAAACATTTTGGTAATTTGATTTAGATGAAAATAATTTTTGCAAATATGTATATATTTGTAATAATTTAGGTCTTAATATTTTTATATATTTATTCAAGTTTAAAAGTTACAGAGACAAAACCCCCAATAGTAATAAATTAACTAATTTTAGTCTAATTTGACTAGAATCGACCTATGCTACAGTTTGTAATGATATGTTTAAACTTATCTAGGCTTAATTCAAAAATATGGATGTCTTCTAAATACTTACAATAACTTTAATATTATTGTTACAAGAGCTTCCTTGACCGTAATTGGTCCGATGTCGTACACAATAAAATAATCAATGTTGCCTCGTGCTCCTTTGTGGCACCCTATATAACATTTTTCCCAAAAAGCAGACGCATTCAATTTGTCCATGAATAAAAATACAGCTAAAGCTTTCTGCCTTCTAATTTTGAGACTTTTAAGTCCTGCCTACTAAATGCGATCTTGATAGGAAACATCATTTTAAAGAAATTCTAATTTAAATATTTAAAATTTAACAAATTTATTTTAAACTTGTTTCACACTCTGAATAAAACAGTTGTAAAAAGGACCCCAAACTACGCTATAAAATTTTAAAATGCTTCTGATTAGAGAATTATTCAACTCTCTAGTTAAAAGCATTTTAGGTATTGACCTCGTATGTTTCAGCAAAAATTAAACACGTTTACACAAGTTCAAGGGAGAAATTGACGCATGGGTACCAAAAACTTTACCTCAATTTTTTATACGATCCTCTTTAAATGGCCTTACTGATGATAGATAGATATTTTGAATTAAAGGTGCGTCAGCAACTAAGGCCATTTAGCACCAATTAGCATATTAAATCAGGGTACTGCTGTCATTATATTTTGTTATAAATGCCAATGTCTTTTGTAATGTTTATAACGTTTCGAATGTTCAATGTTTTTGTTTAAACAGTCTTTCAGTTCTTCAGTTATTAGGCTATTTAAAATTCTGTGCTGGGCAAAATTGGAGCATTTAATTAAGAGATGTTTGACTGTGAGTGGAATGGAGCAAGAATCACATAAAGGTGGGTCTGTATTATTTGGGAGATATGAGTGGGTTAGATGACAATGACCTATTTTATGTCTATTATAGACACTTAAGTCTCTTCTGTTTAAAGATGTAGGACACGAAAGAAAAAAATTATCTTGGATGGATTTAAGTTTATTTGTAGTGGGGATGGAGTCCCATCTCTCTGAACTTTTTCTTTAATTATGGTTGTAATTAAAGGAATCACGTCTGTGTGCTTGTAGAAATGGCTGTGTTGTTCTGCTAGATTAGAGGTTTTCTTGGCCAGTAGGTCCACAGTTTCATTGCCCTGTATTCCCACGTGACTTGGTGCGTACATGAATGAGATTGTATTGTGCTTGTAGGTGAGTTCAGTAATGAGGTCTTGAATGTAGCTTAGTAAGAGGTCACGAGTTAGAGTTTTCTTTAAACTGTCTAGAGATGATTTGGAATCAGTTATGATTAGGATTTTTTTATTTTTTTTATTCTTAAGGGAGTCTAAAACGGTTTAATTGCGAAAAGTTTTGCGGTGAATATGCTGGTGTATGGGTGAAGTCATGGTGAAAAGATCCGTTGGGGGAAGTGACAAGGAAAGCAGCACCTGTGTGGTGATCGGTTTTACAGCCATCTGTGAAGATTTGGATAGAATTAGTAAATTTGTTGGATACGATATTAAGGAATTCTGCTCTAATTGCCTCGTGGCTATCGTTGTTTTTATTGAATTTGAGAAGAGAGAAATCTATAAGAAGGGGAGATCTGACCCAAGGTGGAAATTTGTATTTATAATGATATAAATGCATGTTGCCATGGGGCAACCTGGTGCCATATTGTTTTAATCGAAATTGTTTAAACAATTGCAAGGAACTGTCATTTTCCAACCGGACAAATATTTGTTATATTCTTTATTGAAATACGCATAAAAAAAATTTTACGATAAAGTTAATACTTTTGGAGGTATATTTTAAACAAAAGAATAAAATAAAAAAAATATTTATCTTTTTTTTATACAATAGTTAATAATATAATTATTTGAGATATAAAAAATGTCATTGTTTATATCTGTTTTTGATTATTTATAAAGCGTGCTCACAAATATGCTCCCCTTACCTTTAGGTATCGCCGTCCCTTTGACTTATACGCTGCATAGGCCTCTCTGCATCCTAAATAGTTATTTAATATTTATTTTAAAAACTATTAATTTTATTAAAATTGTTAAAGTTAAAATTGCTAAACAAAGAAATGTTATTAATAATTAAATTATCAATAATTTGTTTTTATATAAGTTTTTTTCCTGAAATCAATTTTACAAAAGTCTCTCAAATCTCAATCAAGGGTATTATTAAAAATTGTACAAGAAATAAAAAATAAATAAATTATAACCTTATCGTGAAAAATCATGGGGCCATTTTATTCATATTTCAATAAAGAATATAACAAAAAAATATCGTTTGAAATATAACAATTCCTTGCAATTGTTTAAACAATTTCGATTTAAACAATATGGCACCAGGTTGCCCCATGGCAACATGCATTTATATCATCAGTAGGGCAATTTAAAGAGGATCGTATAAAAATAAGGTGGAATGGAAAAAACTATTTTAAAAAGTTTTTTTTAATGGACAAAATCATAAACCCGCAACAAAATATTCCTAAAATGAACCTAGCGGATAAATTGAAAACTGAAATTTACATGTTGTTTTAAATAAACCCTGGCAGGAGGTTGTAAGAGTATTTTATTATATATGGGTTAAGGACATGTTTAAAAAATAGTCCATTAAGGTATGCACCTCCTGGAGTGTTTCTGATTACAATTTAACTGTTATTGTATTACTAAAATTTTGTATACCTACAAAATTTTTGCCATAAATCTTGAAATTTAACAATTAAAATATCTTTGTTTGACATTTTAGATTATTATTAAATAGTAATTTTTTGTTACCTAAAAAACCTAAATTTTAATTAAAATATTATAAGGGTTATTTTACAAAACAATTAAGCTTGTCATCAGTTTTTGCGTGTAGTGAAATAGCATAAGTATATTTTAAAATATATTGTTTTATCATGTTTATTCAATAACCAACCACGTGGAAATAAAACCAAAGTTTATTTACGCAAAGCCTAATAACTTCTGTTTTAAAAGAAGTTATCTGATCTTCTTTTCATTAGGGAAACTTAATTCACCCCTAATTTTAAGTTGAATGCTTTTATAACAAAAAAAAAAATGTTTCGTAGCATGTATGTAATGTACCAATAAAATGTAACTATAGTAACTGCATAATTGTCACTGTCTTCAAATGGACAGTATAGCGAATTGCAACTGAAATTATAAATGTTTTGTAGAATTTTATAGAAAAATAAAAAAGGATCGTTAAGTCTAAAATTAAAAATGGATTACCCAGAGCTTTCAGAAATATTTGTAAAAGTCGTCGCAATGGGGAAAATCAAGGTAATTTACTTGCATAAATTATATTCTAATTTAAACTAAATAATAATTAATTCTAAATCCCAAAACGTTATAAAGTGAACAATATTTGTTACCTCAAAAACTTAACTTGGTAAAATTAGGTCTTTTTTAAACTATAGTTTGGTAGTTGCATTCTATAAATATAGTTTTTTTTTGAAGCCGTTATGCTCATAACCAACACAGTAAAATTTAGAATTCACCTACCAAAAGCTATACCAAATTTTGATTCCCAACGAAACAATTTCTGTACAGGGTGTCATAAACTCGATTCTCATTATTGGGATCTGGAAACTTGAAGAGATACAAAGTCGATTTAATGAAGGCAAAGTTGCATTATTTAATGCTGATCAAAATGATACCTTTAAAGTTTAAAAATTTAAAATCTTCCGAAGATTTCTGGAAAAACCGAAAATTCGCGATTTCATTTCTATTTTTTTATGACGCTATTGAAATGGACATAAAATAATTTTACATTTTCATTGCTACCTTTTCTGTTTTACAAGACAGTGTTATTAGATTTACAAACCGACATTTTGTCTTCGAGCTGGCATTATCACCTTTTTTTAAAATACGGCACTGAATTTTTTATTACGTATTTAAGAGCTTTAAGGTCCCAAATCCATTGATGTATCGCGTTTATTAAAAAAATTCATAATAATGGCAATTTCCATAAAAAGAAACCATTTGTTAGAGAAAGACAAAAAATTAATTTTTGGTAGGAAAACATTAAAATGATTTGTTCGAATAAGTGTGATACATCATTGGAGATCCTAAAAGCTCTTAAAATACGTAATTAAAAATCCAGGGCCTTATTAAAAAAACAAAGTTGATGATGGCAGCTCGAAGACAAAACGTCGCGTCGGTGTGTAAATCTAATACCACTGTCTTGTAGAACAGAAATAAGAGCAATAAGAATATAAATTTAATTTTGTTATATCTATTTAACTAAAGTATTAAAAAAATAAAAACGAAATCGAGAATTTTCGTTTTTTCCCAAAAATCCTTAAAAGTATTTAGAATATTTAAACTTTTAAGGTGGCGTTTAATCCTCGTATCTCTTGCAGTTTTGAGATCCTAATGACGAGAATCGAATTTGGGACACCCTGTTCATTTCATGTTATCTCAAACACCAAAACTAAATTATCACATTTAACAAATAGTTTTACAATCAATATTAAAAAAACAATAATAAAAATAATTTAATAACTACACTAATTTTTCCATTTTTCTTTTCCTTATATTTAATAAAAAAGCTGTTTATTGTTTGCATTCAAAGAACTACTTTTCTGTTTCTATTTCCTATACTTTATAAAAAAGCTATTTATTTTTTGCATGTAAAAAATACTTTGCTGTTTTCTAAATTGTTATTTTAGCAAGACAAAATAAAACAATACAATTTTCCTTTATAAGGCTGTTAAATTAAGTGTAGCTAAAACTCCAATTTAAAAAGAAACTAGCCTAATTAAAAGAATTTCAAAGTAGCAAACCGTGCACATGATTCAGCTGGAAAAATTAAAATTTCGCACTTTGCATAAGTTGGTAATTCCGGTCTCGTAGGAGTGTCGTAAAACCAACTGAAATAAAAATGCAAATTTCTTCTTTAAGAAATAGTTTTTTCGTTAGAGCTTTTTTAAAACATGCATAAACTTTACCGAAGAATGTACAGAGTGTATAGTGTTCTGAAACTTATAGTAAATTTAAAAATAAAAAGTTTTTTTTTTGAAATTATACTAGATGACAAAAAAAGGTAAACATCTAGCATCTATAATTGTATTTTAATAATATTTTGCAAGAGTACCTATTTTTAGTTCAGAAACAAATAATTATATTATAAACTTTATCTATGGTTTCTTTTGTTGTTTTGGTAAACGGTTTTCTACATGTCTAAAAGAAATTTTACCGATTTTTTCCAATTTGTTTCTAAATGTTTCATTTTAAATACAATATTGTTTTATTAATAAGACTTAGTGATTTTCATTAGCTTAATGATTTAGAAAAGGAACAAATTACATAAGGCAGGTGTGTCAGGCAAAGAAATTAAAAGCAGAACAATCAGATCTTTAGGTACGTTTTATTCTGAGATATTATCAAGAGAGCAACAAAGCACTAAGATCGCCGACATAGACTTTTAGGCTTTTAGATATTGTCTTAGTTCAACTTTTAGTCTTTCACCTTAACATTTTTATTAGGTTTTGCTACAGCGCAGAGAAAGACTTTGACAAGGAAAGACATGTTTTTACACCGTGGTTGTAGTGATATGAGAGTGCGATGGAATATAAAAGCAGGACACCTTTAATTTTTATAAGAGGTAATATGATGACCCTTTGGTAAGTTTAAAAAATAATGGAACTACCCGAAAACGATCAAAAACCCTATTTTTTAACAAAACAATGCCAAACCACATGTTTCCAGAGTAATTGTAGACCTTACATCAACACCAAATTAACCGTTTTCCATGGGCCTTAAGATCGCCTGATCCCTCTTCCTTCAATCATGTAACATTTGGTTGAACATACAACATACATCACAGACTCTGGAACTATTAAGACATTAGTTGGAGGCACGGTTAAATGAGATACCCTAAAGGAAATAGACCACCCTATAAGATTAAAGCACAGACGTGTTAATAAATATATAAGAAATTGAGGGTCTTCAACACATTCTCAACCTAAATGGTATAATTAATCACTTGATTTATATCCAATGCAATAATACAATCGATTAATTAACTTAATTTTTTTTAGCTCAAACATTAAATAACAATATTAAGCACACTATAACCTATTAACAAACATTATTTTACTGTTTATAACCTACCATGTTTACTCTTATTTCAACTAATGAGCTAATTGTTTTATTTAATGTTTTCTTATATTACTATTGCGTTGCTTTCCATATTCTCAAAAATATTTGAAAAGCTAATGACCAGAAAGCTTCTGGCTTTTTTGGAACGGCATGAGTTTTTTTCTAAGAACCAATATGGCTTTTTATAGGGTGGGGGAACTGAGGTGGCTTTGCTGAATTTCTCAAATGCATTGTACGAGGGGATTAACAGAAATAAAATACTTACTGGTTTATTCATTGACATAAGCAAGGCTTTCGATACCATCTCACACAACATACTGCTGGATAAACTAGAGGCAGCTGGTGTCAGGGGTATTATACATAAATGGTTTGTGAGCTACCTCGGTGATCGTACCGAGGCTGTAAGGTTTGGTAATTACATAAGCAAAAAACACAAGATCAATATGGGGGTTCCGCAAGGGTCAGTCTTAGGACCTATCCTTTTCATAATTTATATAAACGACCTGTGCAATTTGAATTTAAAGGGAAAAATATTTACATTTGCGGATGATACTGCATTGCTGTACTCGTGGTTGTCAAAGGAGTCGAACTATAGAGACATGCAGAGTGATTTGAATCTATTAAAAACTTGGTTTATATCCAACAGAATGCTACTAAATGTTGACAAAACAAAGTATATAAACTTTTCATTAAGAAACCGTTATCAATTTGATAATGAAGTTAAATATCATAGGTTGGGCTGCTCCATGCATGATTGTGCATGCCAGACGGTGAATCAGACTGTAGTAGACAGAGTATTAAGTACCTTGGATTGACATTCGACGAAAACTTAAATTGGAAGCTTCATATTGAATTTACTAGAAAAAAACTTCTCTACATAATGGCAAAAATCAAGCATTGCTCACAATTCCTTCCTCCGTCGACTCTCAGGATGATTTACTTTTCACTGGCGCATTCTGTTTTGTCATATGGTATATCGATATGGGGTTGTACATTTGAATCAAACTTGAAACCACTTGTAACTTCTCAAAAACAGCTTATTCGTATTATAAGTAACAAGCCCAGAGACCATCCTTCTCAAGAACTATTTTCTAACTTAAATATTTTAACTCTAAGGGCACAATGCTGCGTTTCTTTGTGCATGTCTCTGTATAAAAGAAATATCTCATTAACTCTAAATCTAAAAAGAATTCAAAGCATAAAAACAACAAGGTCGGACATGAAAATTTTATTTGAGGTACCATTTACAAATAAAACATCATTACAAAAATCAGTTCTTATAATGGCTGCCAAAGTGTTAAATTTTCTTTCGACTGATATAAGGATGTTGTGGATAACTAATCGCGCTTCTGTAACTTTATTTAAGAATAAACTTAAGAATTTTTTTATGGTCTCGTGTGCTCGGGGGGAACTGCAGAGTTTGTTCTCATAGCTGTGATCAAAGGTGATACTCCCTAATTGTGATATTCGATTAACTGTGATATAAATATAAAGATTATGTAATTCTGTTGTCAGTCCTATCTGGGTTGGTATTATTATTAGTATTGGTCTAATCTAGTCTACCACTGTAAAAATACATTTCCTTCTTCACTGTGATTTCCTTGTTGTAATTGTATTTTTAATTTGTTGTAATTTTATTATAGTAATTGTAACAAGCGTATAACATCAGAATGTACTGTGTTCCAACTGAGTCACACACAAGTTCGCTTTGTGACTTATGTTGGACATCTTTGTCTTGTAAAATTATTGTGTATTTTTGTATGAAATATATTATTATTATATTTATATTATTTATTTATTTATTTATAATTCTGTAAAGTTTTTAAAAGATAATAGTTGTCTTTTGTATTCTGAATACAAATCTTACTAAAATTTACCTTTTTAATACTCGTATAACAGTCGTGATACTCAAAACCTATGAACTAACTACCATGGGTGCCTTAAGAGATTTTAAAAATTGCCGTCGTTTAAAACGTATAAAAATAGTCGGTAGACTCCGAACGCTGTTAGAATGACACCGATACGTCACGGTCTCTTATGGCAAACCCGTATAAAACCGTGACGTATCGGGGTCATTCTAACACCGGTCGAACTCTATTTTATAAGGTTTGTGGTAGTCTTCTACGATATCCAAAAGCTATGTTAAGCCCCTTGAAGAACAAGTAACGTGGCTCTTAGAATTTGATCAGAAGATGTGTTGATCAAAAAAATGAAACACCAGCAGGCCCAGTGATTTTTTTTGTTCTAGTAGACTATGTTGTTAAACGGTCTTTTTTATACCTCAATAGTTTTTCTTGGGTACGAGTTCGTTGGTGTCTTATACAGACTAAGTCTACAAAAAAATTAATGGTGGAAAGTCTATCGCTTCTAACATTTTTTAAATAAAAGTTTACATATATTTTTAAATTAATATTTATATACAGGGTATCCCAGAATATGGGGGCAATCTTTTGGAATCTGATAGAAAACCTAAAAATTTTATGACAAATTCCCATAAACTATTTTTCTACGACCCTCCCCTACAGAGATACAGGTACATAACGGACGCTCATGAAAATCGTTTTTTTAATAACTTTTAAATAACTAAGCCTTTTCGTTGTCTTCATTGTGTCGTCAATGTTAAGTCGCCCTGACAGACCCCAGTGGCGTGAAATGAGTGTCCTTGTCTTTTAATGTTTGTCTCTGCCTTTAACCTTATCATTATTTTTATAAAATTAAGAAAAAAAAAAGATTTTATAAATAATCTCAATATAATCATGGCTAAATGGGCAGAGCCACAAAACAAAAACAAAAAAGAAATTAATTACTAGGCGTTATTTAATGTTTTTTTAATAAAGGTTACTAAATAAGTTTCCCTAAAATGAACTCAATAAATCTTATTTGGCTTATTAATTTGCCAGGGACGGACATTTTTTAGTGTATCACATTTTTTTTTATTTCCACCATTGCGCTCGTACAGAATTTGACATGCATATTTTGGCGAACATTGATGGTAGGCCACGGATTTCCCTTAAAATAAAAAATATTTTTTAAATCCCCAATCATTTCTAAGTTAAATTAACCACTCGATTTTTTGTAATCCAATGCACGGTATTCGCTTAAAAAAATGATATTAAAAACCGTTTCTCCACATGATCATATCAATATCGGTAAAGAATATCACCATGCAGAGAAATATCTTAATTTAATTTTTTCTAGGTGAAAACTGTACGTCGGACTAAAAAAATCAAGAGATTAAATCTGCTTATAATTTTTGCCAATTTTTAATATTTTCCTTTTGTTGTGTTATCTTTTTAATGTTGACAAAATACTTTTTCATTTAAAAGTAGAGTAGACACGCAACATAACACTGCAAACAAAAAATATACCTACCAATATACCAAAAAATATACCCAATATAAATTTTGTTTAAAACACATTTTTGTCTTCTTTTGCTGGCATGTCTTTTACAACTGCAAAGTTTATTTAGAGGCAAAAAATGTTGGTTGCAGTACAGCGTTTATTTAGTAGCGAAAAATGTTAGTTGCAGTAACCCAATTTCATTAGTTGCTTTGTTGTGCGGTAATTCTTCAATTAAGTTGCCGCTCAGTAAATGTATTTGCCTTTGTAAAACGAAAAAAAGACTTTATTCAAGTTGGTAATGATTTCTTACAGATAGATGTTCTCAGTAATTAAAAAGTAGCGTGTTATTTACTTGTTTAAATGATTTGGAACGAAGAGGTAAAAAAGCAGATGTATATAAAGTATTAAGCAATGTTAATAATTTATATAAAAAATGCATTGAGTAGTACTAGATCACATTATGCTTTATTCTTACTTATTGATATATATTTTGAACCCGTAATCACCAATTATATTATGTACAGTGACGGCCCTTATATTTTGGGCAAAAAATTTGTCAAATTTTGACTTTTCTGTCATTTTTTGTCAATCACTCTTTTTTACCTTGTTTTACTTTTAGTTACTATAAATAAAGCAAAGGGTAAAAAAAAATATTTATATTTTATAAAAACTAACAAATTAATAAATTAATTAACAATTTAATAAATTCAAACCTAAATATCCTTCCAAACAAATTTAATATTTTATTGCGGCACCGTTTTTTTCTAGGGCATAGTTTATTTAGTCTTCCAGGCATCGAATGCACCAAAGCGCGAGCGTAGTCCCGATTTCCTCGTAACTCATTCCACGCCTCTAAAATTGTATTATTAAGTTCGTTTACATTTTGCGGCATAAACTCATTTTCCTATTTATTTTTTTAACTACTAAGCCCCAAACATTTTTCAGAACTTTTAAATCTGGACAACGTACGGGCCACAGTTAAACCCTGATACGCTGCTTTTTCATCCATTCATCGATGGGCCGTATAAACGGGACACTTATCTTGCTAAATGATAAAAATTCTCTCCGGAAATCGATCCAGTACAGAAGGAAGCGTGATATTCTGAAGCAGATCTATATACACCTCTGCATTAAACCTTCCTTCGATAAAATAACATACATCAAGTCCTTGTGCACTCAGCCACCCACAAACATTTACCGAAAATCGCCCACTACTTCTGTCCTTTTGGGTAAATTTTTCATCAAATCGTCTTCCTCTAGGCCTGTATACCTTAAGTATCCCATTGTAGCACGACTGAAACACGTTTACATCGTTTTTGCTGTAATTACAGATTTAAATGGTTGGTTTTTCAAAACATTAACTAATTTATTGTCTTGTTCTTGATTCGATACTTTGGGTCGACCACTTCCAGCTCTTCTCTCAAAGGAGTGGGTTTCCTGTCATTTTTTTTAACAAAATGAATAGTACTCTTTGTGATGTTAAGCACTTTTGCCACATCTCTTTCTGGCCAACCTTTCAGCTCAATATAATGAATAATTAATACTTTTTGATCCAAAGTTAAGTTTTAGACACTGAAAACGGACACCTGTTTCTTTATTGGGTTTTTCAACAGATATTTATATTCAGTTAAAGGTGGCATAAGCCTATTTTACAAAAGGGAAAAAGAATTGCCTAAGATTTAATGACCGTTACTGTACCTTTTTTTACCTCAAAACTAGCTGATACTGTGGGTGTCGAGTGTTAAGATGTTTAACTCAGTTTTCCCAATTCCGCTAAAGTTGTCCAAGTACCAATAAATGCAGACCTTTTCGGCAAGAATGTAGTTGCACAATAGAATTACCACTTCAGGTCTGGTTAATGTCATCCAGCCAGGACCTCCACCAAGGAAAGTCCGAACTACCCACAACAGTACATGGTGATCATCAGGCTTTTAACCACGTTTTATGTGATTTAACTTTGCTAATTTGAATACAAGCAATGTTTAAAGGCGGCAAATGTCCTTAATGTCGCGCTTTTTATAGAAATTATTCTTCAAATGAATTACATGAAAATTAAACTGTCTTTTTAAAGGAATTACATGAAAATTGAACTGTCTTTTTAAGTCAGTTGAAAATTTTAACTTGTTTTCCATGAAAACCCGTCTTAGTCTTGGTACAATTTTCAATTTATTTTTAAATTCAATTAAACTATTTTTAATTATAAGGTTAAAACTAGTAAAGCAATTTAGTTCTCTTTTTTGCACACAAACCTAGTTTCTTACGTAAATTTTTATTTTAAAATTAAAAGAAACACACATAATTTCATTTGAAATTTTAAAGTTACCTCCCACTCCTTAACAGGGAGTAATGAAAAATGGGTAAAAAATAAGATAAAATAATATGTTCTTTTCTGTATTTACTACATCACCAAAATTTCACGGAAATATTTGCCGATCATTGATCAGTTTAATAAAACTTATATATATATATATAAATATATATATATATATATATATATATATATATATATATATATATATATATATATATATATATATATATATATATATATATATATATATATATATAGATATATTATATATATATATATATATATATATATATATATATATATATATATATATATATATATATATATATATATATATATATATATATATATTTGTTTATTTGTTTATTTTCTTTGACCTTTGCCTTGATATATTGTTTATGTTTTTAAAAAAATTTTCTGGATTTTCTTGGGGATAAGGTCAGGCAATATTAAAAACAGTTGCTTACTAAGCAATTTTCATAAATTTTTGTGAATTACGACGTTTCGGTTTTGGAAGGGTTTCATCAGGTATATTTTGTTTTTTTTAATGACAAAAAATCAATCTCTTTAAAAAAAATTTTTTTGATTGAAATTTTCCTATATAACATAAAAATTTAATGTTACCTTAAAAACTTAAGGGGTTTTTTACAAAAACGCTCATTTTGTTTGTAATAAACATTTAGAACTTAAAAGTCAAAAAACAAACACTTAACATTTAAAAAATAAAAAATAAACGGTCTTCTTTCAACTAAACTATTTATTTTTTTTTTTTTAATTTACATTTATTTTTGGTAAAAGAACTACTAACACCATCTTACCATTTTCCAAAAGAATAAATATGTTTTAATATCAAGAAATGAAAAAAAAACTGTAAAATATATTTTTAAAATGGATTGAGGTGGGGTTCTTTTATTTAGATAATAATATAGAAATTTGTTTTATTTTTATGTATGGTCATCTATACTGGTTATGTTGTTGTGTATTTTTTTTTTATTATTAATTATTAATGAGATTGCAATAATGCATACTTAAATTCTTTGTGTCTGCCTTTGTGTTTATTGCTTTTTTGTTTTTTTGAATAAAGACCATTTCTAAGAATTCTCTTTTTGTGTATTTGTTTCAGGTTTTCAAAATTTTTGTATTTTCAAAATCAAAAGTGTGTTTTTTTGGTGGAGTGGTTTGTTAGAGCAGTTTGTTGCGTTTGTCGTATTTTATGACTATTTAGTCTGTTTTTTAAATATTGCTTGTTTGTCCTATAAAGTAAACGTTATCACAGTCCTTGCAAGGAATTTCAATATAATATGGCTTTTTTTTTTTTTTTCAATTTTGCTCTTGAGATTTGAAGATAATTTTTTAAGTAAATTATGGCCCTTATGGCAAACTGTAATATTTTTCTTTTTAAAAATATTTTGAATATTTTCAGAGAGTTTAGGAATGTATGGTGGATAGATATATTTTTTTATTATTATTGTCTTTTTTCCTGCGTTTTTGAATTTGTTTGAATTATAAAATTTGTTAATTTTTTTAAAAATTGAGTTAATTAAATTATTAGGATAGTTATTAGTTTAAGGGCTATTTTTGCTTTAGTTATTGCTTTCTTTCGATATGTGGGTCACTTAAATATATCGCTCTGCAAGGCCAATTACAACTGACTTTTTTGAGAGAATGGGTGTTGAGAATTAAAGTTTAGATACCTGAAGACCAGGTGTCTTTGTGTACCATTCCGTTTCAATTGAGGTGTTCTTGTTAGGGTGTTAGGTCTAAAAAATTATTTTTTATGGTTTTCGATTTCACTTGTAAATTGTAATTTTTATGATAGCCGTTAAAAGAGTTTAAAACATAATCTATTTTATCTTGAGGTACAGCTGTTATGCAATCGTCCACGTAGCGAAAAAGAAAGGTAGAGTAAAAATTAGTTTTGAAAATAACTGTCTCTTCTAGACCTTCTAGTACAAGCTGGGCAATTACACTTGAAATAGAAGAACCCATTGCACATCCGTCAATTTGTTTATAGAATTGTTGGTTATAAAGAAAATAGGTAGAGTTAAGTGTACTTTCAATGGCTTCAAGAAATTCATTGATTGGAATGTCAGTGTATGGTTTAATTTTATTCCATTTTTTTTTTTAATTATGTCTTTTGTTAACTTTGTGGGGATGTTTGTATATAGTGATACGACATCGATATAAGTAGATAATTTTTAATAAAATAATAGATTTTATCTTTTCTTTGAAACGCCAAGAATCTTTAATGTAATATTTGTTTTGATTTACTACGTTGTTTAAAATATTTTAGATATTTAGATAAATTTTCGTATGGGGATTGGACAGAAACGATGGGTCTTAGTGGTATTCCTTGTTTGTGGAGCTTTGGGAGTCCGTAGATTCTCGGTGGATGGGCATTATGTATTTTAAGTTTTTTTGCCGTATCAGGAGAGATATATGTTTTGTTTTCCATCGAGTTATTATTTCGTTGTTAGCTTTTTTGATAAATATTTGTGGGGTCGTTAGGTATTTTTTTATAAATGGTGTTATCTTGAAGAAGATCGTTCATTTTTCTATTGTAGTCGGTCGATTGCATAATTACTGTTTTATTTGATTTATCTGGTTTCAGGATTTTAAGGTCTGGATGCTTTTTTAATAATAACTTTGTTTTTTTGACCTTAGCACTAAAATTTTTTTGATGATTTTTTGAACCTTTGTTTTTATTAATATTTTTTTGTAGTTAGTTATAACGTTGCAACATTTTGCTCTAAGGTCGTCTTTTGGTGCTGCATGGTAAGGTATTTATTGTTGATTCTATATTTGTAATTAGGTCGATAGTGGGAAAAAGACACCTGGTCTTCGAGGTATCTAAACTTTAATTCTCAACACCCATTCTCTCAAAAAAGTCAGTTGAATTGGCCTTGCAGATAGAGCGATATATTTAAGTGACACACCATATCGAAAAAAGCAATAACTAAAGCAAAAATAGCCCTTAAACTTAATAACTACCCTAATAATTTAATTAACTCAATTTTTAAAAAAAAAAATTCACAAATTTTATAATTCAAACAAATTCCAAAAACGGCAGGAAAAGACAATAATAATAAAAAAATATATCTATCCTTACCATACATTCCTAAACTCTCTGAAAATATTCAAAATATTTTTAAAAAAGAAAATATTACAGTTTGCCATAAGGGCCATAATTTACTTAAAAATTATCTTCAAATCTCAAGAGCAAAATTGAAAAAACAAAAAAGCCATATTATATATGAAATTCCTTGCAAGGACTGTGATAACGTTTACATTGGACAAACAAGCCAATATTTAAAAAACAGACTAAATAGTCATAAATACACAAAACGCAACAAAACTGCTCTAACAAACCACTCCACCGAAAAAACACACTTTTGATTTTGAAAATACAAAAATTTTGAAAACAAGAAACAAATACACAAAAGAGAATTCTTAGAAATGGTCTTTATTCAAAAAAAAAAAAAAGCAATAAACACAAAGGCAGACACAAAGAATTTAAGTATGCTTTATTGCAATCTCATTAATAATTAATAATAAAAAAATTACACAACAACATAACCAGTATAGATGACCATACATAAAAATAAAACAAATTTCTATATTATTATCTAAATGCAAAGAACCCTACCTCACTGCTATTTTAAAATATATTTTACAGTTTTTTACATTTCTTGATATTAAACACATATTTATTCTTTTTGGTAAAATGGTAAGATGGTGCTAGTAGTTCTATTAACTACCAAAAAATAAATGCTAATTAAAAAAAAATAAATAGTTTATTGAAACGAAGACCGTTTATTGTATTTATTTGTGTTAAATGTTAATGTTTGTTTGTGACTTTAAGTTCTAAATGTTTATTACACAACAAAAATGAGCGTTTTTTGTTAGAAACCCCTTAGTTTTAAGGTAACATTAAATTTTAATATATTATATAGGTAAAATTTCAATCAAAAAATTTTTTGTATTGCAGATTGATTTGTTGTCATTATAAAAAAACATATATACCTGATGAAGGCCCTTCCAGGCCGAAACGTCGTAATTGACAAAAATTATATGAAAATAGCTTAGTAAGCAACTGTTTTTATATATTGCCTGACCTTATCCCCAAGAAAATCCAGAAAATTTTGGAAAACATAAACTATATATATATATATATATATATATATATATATATATATATATATATATATATATATATATATATATATATATATATATATATATATATATATATATATATATATATAAGCCCTACTTCATTAAAAATACCAAAAAATTTAATTATAAAAGTAACAAATAACGGTGCTAATTATGACCCAACCACCTACTACAAAGTTGATACCAATCAGTACCAATTGGACGATTACACAGTTGCCTATGCTTCTAATGTTAATAACTTGCATATATCGTAAATATAGTGTAGGCTATTTTAGTTATGCATGTATTGGAATCTTAGAAACTACAATATATACTTTAAATATTTCTGGTTTTTTGGATATTAAAAAAAAACTAAAGGGTGACATTCTATAAAGCTTTGTAACGTATTTGTCTGTTCTTTTCAAAATCTCTATAAAAAATTTTTAAAACAACTTTTATAAAAAAAACAATTATTGTATTAGATTTCTTTTTATGGGCACCATTAAATATTTCTAAATTTTTAAACTGACCTTTTTATTAGTGTATAACAAGTCTGCAATTTTTAAGGAAACACTATCAAATATCACAAAATTCGATTTCATTCTAATGGGCTTGGGATTGCCTTGGTAACAATATTGTTTTTGTAATATTTAATAAAAATATTTAATATATATCAAAAGAAGTACAAAAAAAATTAATAATCTTTAATAACAAATAGACACAAGCCACAAAACAATAAAACATTTTAAAGCAATAAACAAAATGTTCTTATTTGGCAACGCAAACACTATATTTCCTTTTAAAGAGTACTTGTCACTTGTCAAAGCGTTTCTCTGTTAATTTTAACAAAAACTTGTTGACCTTCCTCTTTAAATCCTGCGAACGTTTGAGGAGGTTCAAGTTCCAAAATTTCGTTTTCATCATGCATCCACAGAAATAAATCCAAAAGTGTAATATCTGGCTCACTAGAATAAAATCAACTTTATGAAATTTGTCAGTTCTTCTTAAAAAAGTCTTCTTCTTCATGTACCGTCTCCCTTTTGGAGGTTGGCTATCATTATTGCTATTCTGATTTTGGAAGCTTGTGCCTTGAATAGGTCGGATGACGAGACATTGAACCATTCTAGCAAATTCCTAAGCCAGGATATTATTCTTCTTTCCACAGATCTTTTTCCCACAATTTTTCCCTGGATTATGAGTTGCAGAATCTTGTATTTTGGACCTCTCATGATGTGGCCGAGATATTGTAATTTCCTTTTTTTCACTTCATGCAGGACTTCCACGCTTTTCTTCATTCTTCTTAGAACCTCCACGTTGGTCACATGTTCTGTCCATGATATTCTCAACATCCGACGGTAGGTCCACATCTCGAAGGCTTTCAGTTTCCTCTCGCAATGCACGTTGAGGGTCCAAGTTTCTACACCATAAAATAGAACTGGAAATACATAACATTTGAGGACCCGAATTCTTAGGTCCATGCTCAGATCGCGACCACAGAGAAGCTTCTTAATCTTCACAAAGGATGCACGGGCTTTCCCAATGCGAATCCTTATTTCTGAACAATAGTCAGGTAGTCATACCTCTCGACTCTTTCCAGCCTTTCGCCTTCCACATACAGATGTACAGTTGAGCGTCAGACCATATTCTCGACTAGCTATAATGACATTATTCTGAAGGTCTTGCATGTTTTCGGCGAGAAGTACTGTATCGTCTGCATAACGCAAATTGTTCAGTGGAATGCCGTTAACTCGTATTCCACCGGCATCGTTTTCAAGGGCTAAGGTAAAAATTTCCTCTAAATAGAGGTTAAAGAGAAAAAGTAAAAACTTGTAGTACATCAATAAAAAAAAGGTTTTTTATGGTTAGTTCCCAAATACAAAAATCCAATATGGTGTACATAAGAAAAATGGAGTTTAAAATAAATTAGTATAGCGGAAACGACGAAATGAAATTAAGGATCCAAGGTAATAATTGGTTTTCACATAAAAAAATTGTTTTAAAATGGTTGTTACAGATTTTAAAAACAATCAAAAACAAGAAAGTTACAGAGCTTGATAGAATTTGCCACTTTTTAGTTTTTTTTTAATATCTTGAAACCTAAAAGTTTAAACTAAAAACAAAATTCTCTATAATTCCGCCTTTTTAACCGTTTTTTAATTTTTCATAAATTTTAATGCACCACCAAAATGGCCTACACTGTATATTAGCAAATTAGAATATTTTAATATCTGGTACTGGAAATGGGTAGAAAAAAAGTTTTTTGAACAAAATTGTGTTTAAAGTAAAGTTTCTTTAACTTTTTTATGTTATTTGACTTTCAAATACGCTCTTTTGGTAAACGGGATAAAAAAATCAACTGCAGCTTTTATTTCGCAACGAAAATAATAGTCCCAGTAACCCAGTTTTGTTACATTCCTTGTTATTTAAAAGTTGGCGGCCGGGTAAAATAAAATGTTTTACATTTTTAGCTCCTTTTCTTAATTTACTAAATAAGGGTTTATCTAAAACAGAGTATTATGAAATGTTAATTAGATATTTTAAGAAAGCTATATCACTATACATTTTGCGAAAAATCTTTTTAGATATAATTGTCCCAATATTACCATATATAAGGCATTAGGCTTTTTTAAATAGTATATAAAAAATTGGGTACAATATGTAGCAAATGATTATAAGAGTTCTTAAAAGTTCTACAAGTGTAGGTATTTTAATCCTTATGAACTCTTTACAGCGATTTACTGGTTATTTCTAATAAAACAAATTAAGTCCCCTTTTGTTTTTTAACTTTTTGGTTTTTCTTCAATTTCTAATACTGTACATCGTTTATTATTTAAAATAAACAATACAAAATGTAAGTAATTTTTAATAAGTTTTATAGTGCTAATACCAATTTATATATTTTTTTAAATTACCAATGTTTTTTTTAGTGTTTACAGACATGTTTTATTAAAAATTGACAAGATAAAGTAAATGAAACAATTATTTTATTCTTTTCTCTTAAATTGTAGGAAACATTAAAGTAACACAAGAGACTTAAAAGTTAGCAAAGGAAATAAACAAAATAATTTTCTAATTGAAAAGAGTCCGTGATAACGTAGCTAGTTCCAGGATTACAAAGGAGTCACATACCGTAAAGCAGAAACAACTTGTGTTTTAATAATTTCTGTTGTTTAATAGATATTTGAGACAAATTGACGTTTACAATTTGTGCAGAGTATATTTTTAGTATTAAGAAATAATAAATTTTATAAATAGAAATAAAGTTTACCAAAATATTTTCAAGCGTGTGGTAATATAAACTTGT
Source organism: Listronotus oregonensis (assembly GCA_019359885.1). Lineage (NCBI taxonomy): Eukaryota > Metazoa > Arthropoda > Insecta > Coleoptera > Curculionidae > Listronotus > Listronotus oregonensis. Next base: position 57,306 of record JAHBCN010003824.1, read on the forward strand.
ATATTTTAAAACACATGTTTAAATATACGCATGTCATTTGGAAATACCTTGTATAAGAGCTAACAAAATAATAGCGTAAAAATAATACATATTATTATCGGACACTCTCTCCAAAAGTGACACAAATTAAAAATTTAATTTTGCAGTATAGCCAAGGAAACTACATATGCCTTGTAGTTTAATAGTTTTGATAACCAAATATTAGATTGAGCTGTTAATTATTGACGTAACTTAAAGCAGATGGGTAAAATTTGGCCTTTTATCGCCCATCATATTCGTAAAAATTCAGTTTTAATTTGTGCCATTTTATTGGGTTTATAATAAGTCCAACTATCTATATTTACATCTAATATAAATTGGCAATTAAATCAGAATGGCAAGTACCAAAAAAACCTTTAAACCTGCTATTTTTATTGAATTTTTACCATTTTAAACCTCTTTGATCCTTATTTAAAAAAATATGATTCGTCTAATGCACCTAACTAAATAAATGCTACTTTATAAGCTGATTAAGTGTAATATTAAAAATAAATAAAATATGCTGGTGCACAAAGCGCATCATATAATTCTTTAAAATAAAAGATAAAAATTACTATAAAATGGCAAAAAAATTATAAAAATGCGTGTTTGAAGGTTTTTTTCTGGTACTTGCTTATCTGATTTTTTAACTAATTCATTGTTTATGTAAATATAGATACTTGGAATTATTATACATATATAAGAATAACCCAAATTAAAACTTTAAATTTTCACAAATACGATGGGCAAAAAAAGGCCAGATTCTATCTACCTCTTTAGGTTTTAATTTAAAGTTAAAGAAAGTATTTATTTAATACATTTTTTAACTTATCCCACTTTTGTAAAAATACACAATTTAGTAGTTTTCGGCAAAATTTGGTTTGTATCAGTTCCTTAGAACTTACTTACTTCTGGGGCTTAATTAAGAAAATTTATTTGTGATGCTTGGTTTTCAATAAAATATGGATTTTTTAAGACTTAAAAATAAAGTTTTAGATTATTGGACATGTGTCACTTTTGAAGAGGGGTGCGGTATATGCTAACCACAACTTTTGCACTGCTCGGCTAATACCCTGTAGGAGGTCATTATAAAAGTTGATAAACACACCATACTTAGTTAAATTTCTTATGCATTTTATAACTTTTGTTCTGCCCTATAAACCTAAATAATAAACAGAAATGTAACATATTTGGTAAGTAGTGATTTTATTTAATTTTAAACTTGCAACAATTGTCAAAAATTAGTTAATATAACATGTTAATGTGTAAAAGAAAACAAGCCACAAAATTATACAATCTATAGAATATTCGTATACAAATAAATCAACTGTTTCTTGTAAATTAAACACCAAAATATTTTTATACATGTATGTGATAAATGTTATAACTTGGATTTTACGACCAAAATACAAAAGTCAATAATCAACTGTTTAAAAAAATACAAATTACAATTTAACTACATATTATGCAACAAATGTTCGTGTGATTTTTGGTTCTTGTTAAGTCTTATATTTCTTTTAATCACCAATAATAAAACCATACCCATATTTTTTTACGTTATTAAATAAAAACCCAAAAAATGAAGCAAAATTCTCTCTTTATTTAAATAAATAATAATTCATCATGAACTGTTTTAAAAAATGTGAATTATAACAAGTAGTATTATGCCGATAAATGGTTGTCCATCATATAAGTTACTGTGATACACTACTGATACTTGCTGTAAGGAAAATAGGTTTTACCAATATATAAAATGGTAATAATTGGCCTATCCTAAATAAATAAGAACACTTCTGGGCAAGAAATTTATTGTCTAAACTTCGACATTGCTTAGATATGATTTGACCAGTATCTTGCGGTGAAATGAATACCGTTAAAGAAATGCCATTTACCATCTAAATATTAGAATAAAAAACTTCAGTTCTTCGTTCAAAAAAGGCATTAGGCAAACATAAAAACGGTTTGCTTTTTATAAAGAGAAAAAATTGACAATTTTGCAATTGGAGTCCAGACTATTAAACGTAGACATTTGATTTTTATTTCGCGTAAGATCTTAAGCGTTTAAACGTTTTAAAAAAATTAAAATCAGATCTTTTACGCGCCCTTAGCAACTGGTTAAAGTTATGAATAGTTGCTGAAGACAATAATAGTTTAACAATTTTTTTAAACATATTAAAAAATACATGTTTTTTTGCTAAAAGAGTGATGTTTCTGTGAATTTTGCTATATTGACCTAACAAAAAAAATACCTGATTTTTAAAGTCGAGGATAACTTTTTCTGTATTTCCAAAAATAAAGGGGTATTTAAAGGTTTCCGTAAAAAACACCCTGTATCTTCGAACCGGCTAAGCCGATTTAACAAACTTGGGCTAGTTAAAAGTTAAAAAAAAAACTATTTTTGGGCTATAAATGTTATATTATTTGAAGTTTTGTTAGTTTCACATGTCGCCGCCAGAGGCTTTTTCGAAATTCCGACAGAAATGGTTAATTTTCTCAGAAAAATTAAATTCATTGGTATGATTTTTTTTCCATAAAAAGGTAGCTAAATGATGCTTAAACCAGCTCGCGAAAACCATATCTCGATATCTTGTTTCTTACCTAAAATTTTGGCCAAAGAAAATTTTATACGTCAATATCTCAAAAACTATAAAAGCTACAAGAAATTTTATAGTACATAAATTATGTATTTTTATGAAGCCTTTAATTTAGGTTATATTAGACGAAAAGATTATATTATCTAAATAAAAGTTTTATAAAAATACACAATTAATGTTTTATAAAATTTCTTGTAGGTTTTATAGTTTTTGAGATATTGACGTATAAAATTTTCTTTGGCCTAAATTTAAGGTAAGGAACAAGATATCGAGATACGGTTTTCGCGAGCTTGTTTAGGCATTATTTAGCTACTTTTTCAGAAAAAAAAGATCATCAATGCATTTAATTTTTTGAGAAAATTAACCATTTCTGTCGGAATATTGAAAAAAGCCCTCTAGCGGCGACATGTGAGACTAACAAAACTTTAAATATTATTACATTTATAGCCCAAGAAAAGCTTTTGTGAACTACCCTAAGCTTGCTAAAATCGACTTAGCCGTTTTAAAGATACAGAGTGTTTTTACGGAAACTTTTAAATACCCCCCACTACTTTATTGTTAGGGATACAGCAAAAATTGTCAAACAAAAAGGTTCAAATTATCCTTGACTTTAGAAATCAGGTATTGTTTTTTTTAGTAAATATAGCAAAATTCAGAAACTCACTTAGATTCAGTTGAGTTAGCCCTGGCAGCCATTTAGAACTTAAATAATGTTTAGCTGTTTCTTTGACCACTTTTACTAAAAATTTTTCCCCAATGCTGTGCGAAATTTTAATACATCGATCGTCCTTGTTTATTTGGACACCCGGTACATTAAAGATAAACTAGGGATTCGTTAAACTTTAACGTCTTTTTTACAACAATATTTTGATATAATATTTTCTTTCACTTATTTGTTAGTTTATAAGAAAACACATAGGGTTTAAAAAAATAATTTTTCACTTACAATATTACAAAATTAAATATTTTTTTTATTTTCCATATAAAATATACTGAAATTATGGCCAAATTAATATTTTGACGTGCCTCTGCTTAAATAAGCAATATTTTCAGGTGTTTTCTAACAATTTGTTATTATTGAAGGTTGTTTTTTCCGCCCAACAGAAATATAGTTTTTGTTTTTTTTTAACTAACCAGAACTAACAAACAGCAACTTCTAAACTATTACCTAGTTTTGGTTAGTTCCTGGTCAGTTTTGGTTAGGTTTTCCTCGTTAAATTGTAAATTTTCCTTTTCATAAATACGCCATCGAACAAAATAAAAACCAAGTGTAATATCTTAGTTTTTATTTTTTTTAAAGCCAAAAATAGAGTATGTTTTTATTTCGTTTTGTAACTGGCTGGAATTTCAAACATTTTTGATTTAATAAAAATAATCCTAATGGTAATTTTATAATAAGTTTTTTATTATAAATTTACAATATTTTCGTTTGGCAACACTGTATACGTCTTGTAGCGGCGCATGTATTTATTACACGTAAATCGCAAATATTTAAAATAGAATATCAAATAACGACCAATTTTTATAATTGCAAAGGCGATTTTCTTGGTGAAAACTACTTTATCCACAATTTTTTTGGTCTGAAATAATATTATTCAAAGAATATTTTACGTTGCAACTTTAACAATCGTTCAATTTCGTGGGTAGTGTTCTTTACAAACCCACTTTATTAATTTACGCGAAGTGCCCAAATGTAGTCGCAGTTTTAATTTATATTTATTAGTTTTAATTTCTTAAATAATTGTTAATAACTGCTTTATTTAGCAATTCTTATATAAACAATTTTTGGTTGATTAAAATAATTTACCTAACTTTGAGAACACCCTGTATACATCTTTACGAAGGGTTTCCAGTAATAACATACCTGCCTCGTCGTATATCCAACCAAAAACAGATAAGGCTTGACCAACAAGTATTTAGTTGTTTATTGATTCCCTTTGATAAATTTTCTTTGACAAATAAAGCATTAATCAGTCTTAATTAACTTACATTCCTTTTGTTATTTCAGGGCCCTGATCATTGTGTTTTGCTTAAGAAGTTTAATCGTACTATAGACTTAGCAAAGACAGGGCAGAATTTCTGTGGAATTAATAAATAATCCCCAATGAAATTAGGTGTTTGTGTTATTATATTATTTGGCCTTTGTTCCCTTTTGTGGCTCAGTTAAAGACAGAAGTATTTGTTATAAGCTATATAAATGAAGAGTTAGGTTTTAATTAAGAAGGGACAAAATGGTTGAAAAAAATGATTAAGAATTAAAATTAATTAAATTAATGTTTATATATTTTGCAAGCTCTTAGAAAAGGATTTTTGCACTTGATTAAAAATATGGTGTTATACAGCTTTTTAATAAACATTATCAAGGCTTTAAAAAATTTGCAAATGGCGCTCATTTAAAAAAATAGGTATAATATTTAAATTTTAATAAGTTATTTAATTTTTTAATATTTCTATCCCACCTCTTAAAAAATGATTAACTTAAAATAGGAGCTGTCATTTTCAAGGTTTTACGAATATTTTAAACATACCAATTTTTATTAATCGTTTTTTAAACCTATATTTAAACATTTATTTAACTAAATT